>JARHVA010006411.1:552500-570000 GCA_037957365.1 Torreya grandis
TTAATAGTATGACTAAGTGGCCAAAAAATAATATCCATAACTTATGTTTTATTATTAAAATGAAGTAAGTTTAGAGTTTTAGTATGAAAAAGTATAAAATAAGGAGGAATGGATCATTTATCTTATCTATGATCATCTATTATCAATTAATTTTTTTTAGATAAGCATGCTTACTTGCATGTTTAGTCATTGAGGATGAAAAACCTCATTATCTTTTAGATTTAGGGATGAAAACCCTCAATTCTTCTTGGTGACTTTATTTTGGGATCATAGTTGGATAGAATGACAACATTTTAGGCATCTAGTGGACATTTAGAGTGTGGTTCTGTAGTTTGGGATTCTTTGGAGGCTGACACATCACCTAGGGCTACCTTTTGAGGGGTTACATAGTGCATAGAGGCCTTTTGGGAGCAGTAGCCTCCACAAAGGGGTCAAATCTTAGCTAGAGGACTATTTGGTTGGTGGATTTTTGTGTTTCGGTATTCCTAAAATTAGTTGTAATTTATTCTAATTTTTAAGCCTATAAATTATTTAAAAATTTAGATTTGATGCGGTAAATGAATTGATTGAATTTACTTATTTTTATGAAGTTTTATATGAAGTTTGAGTTTTATTTTTATACCTAAGTATATCTTTTTAGAATTATACAATTTTTGGTTAAGGTTTATACAAATTTAATAATTATTTAATTTGGCCCTGAAAGGGATATTTTAATGGTATCAAAGCATTAGATATTGCTAGCATATGATTCAGAAGGAGAATATAAAATGGTGGACATAATTTTTGATGACACTAAATTTGAGAGGTTTTCTCAAGGGCAAGAGAGATTGGCTAATATAATGGCACAACTGATCCACATAATGTAAAATTTGAATGGTGAAGGAAGTTATTCAAGTGAAAACAATAATATTCAAGTACCAAGGACCATATGTGATTCTTCATCTTGCTCATTCCACCCTAATTTCCTTCGAAGAGAAGAAACCATTTTGATGAAGGAAACTCAACCCTTTAGATTTGATGACATTGTTGACATCTACACTAGATATATATACCTTCTAGATGAGATTTAGGAATAACTATCACTTATCAAATTCGTAGGATTAAATGACTATCAAGTTGGAATTAAAACAAGGTCTAAACCATGAGCTACATTAAGAGACTTGTAACATGCCTAGAGAAAGGAAGAGGAAACAAATTTCTAAATTATAATGGTGGAACATGAAGAAAAATCAAGGATACAAATAATGGAGAAGCAACAACCCATGGAGGCATCAAATGTACAAAAGAAAGGTGAAAAAAATGTTCCAGCCCAAGAGGAAAATAATTCTTCCCTTGTGATGAGGAAAGATAAAGAAACAAAAAAAATGAAAAAAATCAAAATAATGAAGATCAAAACAAAAATGAGATTACGTGTTGAATGCAAATAGCTCAATATGGAGGAAAATTCACCATCCTTTAAACTTCCAAAAGATGATCTATTGATTGATTTTTATAATACCATTGTGGAGGGACATGTATTGGAAGAGCATATTGTGAGTCACAAAGATAGAAGGTTTGGAGGTATCTCCACAATTCCCAATTTAGAAAAGGAGGGTGAACCCCTTGTTGGTACCCTAAGGTATGATAGGGATGATCATATTTCATATTTGTTTCTTATTCTTATGTTGTTATAAAAAAATTCTCATCATAGACATTGTGTTAAAAGGGCTGATAAAGGGAAGAGAGAATCAGGGTCTGAACCTCAAAGCCCTATTGAGGAACAAAAGGAATTCCCGGTACAAGTCAAAGGTAAACATTCTTTAATAGTATAAAATGTTTTATTAACTAATAATTATGACATGTATCAACAAAGGAAGGAGTAAACCATTGAATAAATTTTGAAGGTGAAATCACCACTCATTTATTTTCAAAAGAGTTCAATAGAAAATAAGTGCATAAATCACATATATGAGGTATAACTTAATGATCCACCATCAACAACAAAAGTGGATCCTATTTTTGAAATGAAACCAAATAAATTTCAAGTAAGTGTGGAGGATGTGACAAAGACTCAAAAACGGTATGAGTAATGGCTAAGAAGAGATAAGGAAGATAAGTCCATAGCTATTTAATCAAAACAACACCTAAATTAATTTAAAGAGAAGGTGAGCTCTTGAATAATTATTATGGTAGTTCTGAATATGAATAAAAATCATATTTATAAGAGGTTTATGAAATGGAATTCTAGGAGGACATTTTTACAAGGCATGCACATGAGAAAATCACCTCACCAACTACTTACATTGGTCTTCAGCTTGCTATAATCTTCAGACTAGTAATTAAGGGTAAATGATTTGATTATCTTCATGATTATAGAAAGAAGGTTGAAAGTATTTATTTTTATGGAAGCTTTAAGGATGCATATGAATTGAAGGTTAAAATTTTTATTAACCCTAATTTTATATTATTATGTCACATGGATAGTGGTGTTGAGGTTATCTCAACAATCTCTCTTCCATAAAAAGTGGATGAACCTTGTGACTGCAACTTAAGGTATGATAATATTTCCAATTTGATGCTCCCTAATTTTTCTCTTTAATATTATCATCATCATGGAAATTATTCCAATAATGGTTATAGTTTCAAGGTTACAACTCTTAACATAGGTAATTTAAATTCCATGATTCAAATTCAAAATTATGTTTGCATATGGGACCCGGGTAGAATTCTAAAAGATGAAGTGAATAGAAGATTTGAATCTACTCCAAAATTATTCATCTTTGGAAATTCGTTAGAAATGGATTTCATGAGGAGTCATATAGGATATAGGGTGTATTATAACAAGTTTTTTAAGGATCAATAAATAGATTATTCCTTAGAGTTGAGTTCTACATTTGAAGATAAGATCATGGGTGTTGACAAAATGAAAATAATCCCCATAGAATACTAGATGAGGAAAGATGGTCAATAGAATAGATGTAATTTTTGTAATTAATATTATATGAATCAACATACCATGGTTGGTTTGGTCTCCAACTATATTCAAGATAGACACTCTTTGAGTAATGGGGAATATGCAACTAATAGAAGACGTTTTCTAGCCACTACCATTCTAATTTTTAGTAAAGGAATGTAACACTTCATTCATGATTTGGGTTTGATGAAAAGAACTCAGAGTTTAAAATAATCATGGTAATCACAATATATAGTAGGTAAGCTTAGTTATGGGTATTAATTGGATATATTTATATAATAAGGCACAAAAACTTGTCAATACTTATCATAGACATGAGGTGTGCAATGACTATTATGACATGATCTCAAGCGAGAAATCTTCTCATGATGATATTTGGTATAATTTGGGTTATCTTTGCACAGTGTTTGATTTTATGATCTAGGCAACAATTTAGGTGATAATTTAGGTGACGGTTCTACCCCAATTGATGACAGAACTTTTGGGAGCCATAACTTTTACACTGTAGCTCTGATTAACTCCCCATTTGAACTGTTAGAAAGCTAAGAATGAGGATAACATGGTGAAATATCACAAATATTTGCATGGTGGTTTTTTACCCCCAAAAATCTAATGTAAGTTCCCTAAATTTCAATTTTAGTAGTGCAGTCTAAAAATAGTAAGTTTCTAAAAATAGTAATTCCTTGAATTTTGTATTATTTTAAATCATGGAATTCAAATCACTTACTCTTCCTCAATATTTGTAACCTTACACATCCTCTTCATGCCTTCAAAATGTATATAAATAAAGATGTAAACTGAAATGGAAGACATACATCTCTTCCCAGAGATAAGTATATGTTTGTATGACAATCTTGAGTAATAAAACATCTCTTCTCAGAGAATTCATTATTATATGTTATTTTCATGTTATTTAAATATTTTTCAATCAAAACTTCTAAGTTTTGGATCATTGGTATTAGAGCGGTTTGTCTCGAGAGTGTATGATCCTGAGGATGAGGTTAGGCTACAAGAAGATTGGGTGGAAAACAATAGAGCTTCCAAACTATCCACCTATTCACTCTAAATGACTTCAAATGGTGGATGACACCGAGACATATGATCCCTTCAAGGAAATAATGAATGAATCCCTCCAATGGCAATAAGCACAGATCTTGTAATAATTTGCCTAAATTTTCCAACAAATCTCAATGGGAAATTTGAGCTCCTCATCTGTACTTCCTGGCTCCTCATCCATGAAACGTCATTCCAATGCCCCAACACCCTTCTAGGTTTAGGTTAATTTTTATATTCCTATATTTGAAGGAAAAATAAATGTTTATTTAGTATAAAATTGGTTGGATTAATTGTCTACCTACTTTTTTATAAATAAATTCATCGATGGAGAAAAGATTACTTTTTTGTTTTGAAAGCATCTTTACCCATGAAAATTTGGTGGGATGTGTAAAAAAAGAGGTTCAGTATAGATGACATTGGCCTTGAGGTGGAACCTACCTGTGATGATTTTGTTGAAGTGGTAAAGGAAGAATACTATCCCATTAGAGCATATAATAATCTGTACATATAGTGGTAACAACTTTGCCAAGGTAAGGACCAATCTGTTCAAGATTACACTAACATTTTTCATTCTCTATCTACAAGATTGGGCATCCAAGAAAGTGAGAAACATAATACTCTCAAATATCATGGTGGAATACAATGGTACATATGGGGGGAAATGGAACTCTTCAATTTGGAAACCTTCAATGAGGCATACAATTTTGCAATGAAGATTGAGTAAAAGCATGGAAGAAAGAATATGAAGAGTCAACCTTTAAAATGGAAAAGTGACAAGGAAGGTCAAACATGAGGCTAAAATTGGAAACAAAAGGAGTTTTAAGATATGAAACCCCATAAGGGGAAGACTAGAAAATGGTGTGATTACCAAAAAACTAGAACTCACTCTAAAGAAGAATGTCAAGTCATTACTTTTTATTTCACAATACTTGACATATACTTCTATATCTCATACAAAACTTACAATAAAATAGGATGAAGAAGAGATTATATATATTAAGCTTGATAACATCCTTGTTTCATCATAGACCCACGAGGAAAGGCCAGATGACAAGGAAAGGTTGTTTCACTCCAAATTATGGGTAAAAGGTAAGCCTCTGCATTTCATTTTTGATAGTGGGAGTCAAAATAATTTAATCTCTATTAAATTTGTGAAAAGTCTAAATTTATCCATGAATCCTCACCCAAAGCCATACATTATTAGATGGTTGAGCCTAGGGAGAGACCTTTGTGTCACCCATCACTATCTTCTTTCATATGAAATGAAATCTTTCCAAGATGAAGTCTTATGTGATGTGGTCAATCTAGATGTTTGTGCTATACTCCTTGGTCAGCCATTCATGTATGATTGACATGGCATATATGAATCATGAATCTAAAGAATCACCCTCACTCTTGGAACATGGTGCTATAGGGTACTAGAGGTACCACCTCCCACATCTATCTCCCTGATTATTGCCAAGCAATGTAAAATATTGGTGAAGACAAATTAATTCGTTCTCATGGTGGTCAAACCACAAAAATCTAAGAAGGTTGATGTTATAGTCCTGAATACATAATTAACACAACAATAGAAGTAAATGGGACAAATCATGGGAGAATATGATGACTTATTCAAGTCACCCATGGGAGTTCCACTTCACTACCAAGTAAAACATTCTATCAATTTGATCCCAAGATCACCTTTGCCTAATAGTCATGTGTATCATAGATCAATTTTGGAGAATGATGAGATAAAAAGATAGATTCAGGGATTGATCCAAAAGGGTCACATCAGGCTAAGCTCTTCACCTTGTGGTAGCTTGATTGTTCTGACACCAAAGAAAGATGAAACATGGAAGCTTTGCATTGACTATCAAGCCCTAGATAAAATCATTGTGAAGAATCACTACCCTCTCCCCAAGATTCATGACCTAGTGGAACAACTCCATGGTGTGAATTTACTTACCAAAATTGATCTCAAATTTGGCTATCACCAAATTCCCATCAATCCCATCAATGTCTGAAAGTTTGCATTTAAATATAAGGAGGGTCTCTTTGAATGGTTGGTTATGCCTTTTGGCTTAACTAACACACCTGAAACCTTCATGAGGGTGATGGATGACATCCTATGAACCTTCACCAAATAATTCATGGTTGTCTACCTGGATGACATACTCATCTATATCAAAACATGGGAGGAACATCTGCAACATATTCATAAGGTGCTTCAAATTATTCAGGAGCACAAGTTGTATGCAAATCTTGACAAATGCACATTTAAGATGAAAAAATTTTAGTACCTAGGGTACGTTTTGAATGAGGAAGGGGTCCATGTCAATCCAGAGAAGATTTAGGTTATTCAAGAATGGATTACACCAAGGACCCTCACAAAACTTTATAGCTTCTTTGGTCTTGTAAATTTCTATCATAGGTTTGTTCTTAGATTAACATGTTGTTTGGCCACTAACCCAAGTGACTAAATGAGGCACTAAAGCTACATTTTAGTGGGTCAAAATACAACAAAGGGAATTTGATAATTTTAAGAACAAACTTTGCTCAGCCCCTATTCTTACCTTGCCAAATTTGCATCAACCTTTCAAGTTGATGATAGATGCATCTGAATATACCATGGGAGTTGTCATCATGCAACATGGCCATCATGTTATTTATCATAGTGAAACTTTCACTGATATAGTCATGAAATACCTGATATATGACAAGGATCTCTATGCCATTGTGTAAACCTACAAACAATTGAAACACTACATCTTGGGGAAAGAGATAGTCATCCACACTGACCATAGACCATTGGAATTCATCTAGATATAGAGAAAACTATGAAATGAGAGGAACTAAAAGTGTCACACATATATTTAGTAATTCTATACGATAATCAAACACAAAAAGGGGAGATCAAATACAACCATAGATTGTTTGAGCCACCCACCAATTACTGAACTCACAACAATTCTTGACCTATACAAACATGAGACTACCACTTGGGGTGCTTTGTATGAAGCAGATCCTACCTTTTCTAATACATATCAGGTGCTTATAAAAGTTAAACATGTTTCTAGTTTCTATTTGCAAGATAATGTCCTCTATCATATGGGGCACATTTGTGTTTTAGCTATAGAGTAACAAAAGATGATATGGGAAGCATATTTTAGTAAGATAGTTGGACACTTTGGTGTAGAAAAGACATTGGCAGTTCTTCAAAAAGACTGCTACTAACCCCATATGTGAAAGGATGTGGAAAGCTACCTCAAATATTGTACCCCATGTGTGATAGCCAAGCCAACAAATAAGAAGTAAGGATTGTGCATGCCATTGCCGGAACCAACCAGGCCTTGGGAATCTATCTCAATGAATTTTCTCTCAGGTTTGCCCACTTCAAAACATGGTAAGGACTATATTTTTTTTATAGTTGATAATTTTTCTAAAATGGCTATCATGATTTCTTGTAAGAAAATATATCTACGGAGGAAACTGTTCAACTATATTTTAGTCATGTATGGCTCCATTTTGGTCTCCCCAAGTCCATTGTCTTAGATCAAGATAACAGGTTCCTGAGCATCTTCTAGTCCACTCTATGGAATATGATGGATACCAAGTTTATCAAGTCCATATCCTTCCATCCATAGACTAATGGTCAGACAAAATTGGTGAGCCACTTGATTATTCACATGATTTGTATATATCACTCCAAACATCCACACACATGGGATGAGGGGCTTCTTTTCATACAACATGGATACAGTTAGGCCCTATATAGCTTGATCAAGCATAGTCCATTCCATGTATGATTTAGGTTCTAACCCATGGCACCAATTGATATAGCCATTCCATTTTACACTATGGAATACACACCTCATGGGAGATCTGAGGTAGCAAAATAAACAAATTTCATTGAACAAATGCAACACATCTAATAGAAAGTTCATGAAATCTTGGAGTAGATGGATCAAAAGTATAAACAACTCCATGACAAACATAAGATTGCACACCATTTTGTTGTGGGTGATAAGGTTTGGTTGTGGCTTCAAACAAAATGACTTGTAGGCCCACACAAAAAAAATTGGCCTCTATGATATGGTCCCTACACCATCACCAGATAAGTTGGAGAAAATACTTTTGAGTTGAACCTACCAGCCTACCTTGGTCTGCATCCAATATTCAACGTGGAGCTCCTCAAACCACATCATCCAGATTTGTTGGATACTTCAGTCATAGCATAAAAATTAGATATTGATGAGCTTGATCCATAGAATTTTTATCTAGTGGAGGAGAATCATATTGTGGACACCTAGATGAAGACAACAAGAGGATGTTCTATTCCACTTTATCGAGTGATCAAAAGGGGCCAGCTTCACCACCAAGGTGAGTGGCTCATAGAGAATCAAATTAAGACACAACTGCCACACTTGATGAGGAATATTTTGATCCAAAATTCAAAAGTTTTGATTTACATATATTTCAAAACCATGAAAATAACACAGTGACAATGAATTCTCTAAGAATAGATGTTTTATTACTTAGGATTGCAATACAAACATATGCTTATCTCTGAGAAGAGATGTTTGTCTTCCATTTCAGGTTACATCTTCATTTATACACATTTTTAATGTAGGAGGAGGATGTGTAAGTTCACCAATATTGAGGGAGATTAAGTGGTTTGACTTCTATGATTTAAAACAATACAGAATTTGAGGAATTACTATTTTTAAAAACTTACTATTTTTAGACTACAGTACTAAAATTGAAATTTTGAGCACTTCCATTGGGTTTTTTAGGTTCAAAATACACTAATAAAATCTCCATTCCATCTCACCATGTTATCCTCATTCTTTTCTTTCCAATGATTCAAACGGGGAGTCAATCAGAGCTACGATGCAAAAGTTATGGCTCCTAGAATTTCTGTCATCAATTGGGGTACAACCATCACCCGAATTATCACTTGAATTGTTGTCCGGATCATTTTACTAATATAAATAGATTTACAAGGGTTTCTAGTCATGGGAAAGAGTAATTTTTAGTCTTGACTATGAATGGAGGACTTTTAACCCTTGATTAGCTTCCCATCGCTTATACATTGATCATAATTTTGATTGGTGCACGAGTTTATCATTTTTCCAACTATGAAACTATTTTTAAATTTCTATATTCTTTATGATTTCAGTCATGAACAATAGTGAATTTATGCATTTTGAGAGAGTTTTATTACATGATGATGTTAGTAGAAGATGTTAACTGTTAAGCAAAATCAGCCCAAGATAAGATTTAAAGAGGTTTGTGGTTATTGTGACTTATTTAAAGCCTACATACAAGTTATTTTGTGTCATGAATTACAGGGACCAACCCACAGTAAAATTATGGGACCCACTAGAGCTCAAGGCTATAGCTATAAATCAAGTGTTTTGGATCCTTCATCATATGAGAAGAGCATATAGGTAAAAAAAACATGGTGGTGATCACTTGGGATAGATTTTGGCCTCAAAGAATTGTATAGAATATGTTCTTAGGCCGTGGGTAGAAGGCTTCATCATGGGATAACATACAAGTATGGGTGATGGATGGAATAGACTCTATGATAATTATTAACAGAGGTTGTGCCACTTGAAATCTATAGAAATTAGATGTTATGGTCATTATAGTATGATGTATTTAGTGTATTCTAGCACGTATGATTATCTTGGGTAAATGGTTCAAGGATGGCATGTATTGTGGATTTAATGATCTTGTCTTTCAAATGGTTGAAGGAATATCTTTGATGAAAGATTTTGGTCACACAAACTTCATGTGTTATTTTATAGTTCATTTTTAGATTCTTTGAGGTAATAATAAGGAAGTTTATTTTAGAACATAGGATTAAAAATTCTAAATATGGATGTGGGGTTTGGGTATTGGTAAAAAGGTTCAATATGGAGGGATCAGAGTTGAAACAAAATTTATTGAGGTCAATCAATTTCAAAAGTCGGAGGATTGTTATGTCCCTTCTCAGGTTTAGAGAGGAATGAATAACCTCAACCTATTGTTTTGGTTTCCCATAGGCTAAGGGAAGGAAGGAAAAAGGGAAACATGGTGTTTTATTCAAGTTACCAAAAAGTAACTTTATGTAGGCAACTTAGTTCTAATTTGATTTTTAAAAAAAGGAGACTTTCTAATTTGATCAAGTTAGCCCTTAATTATAAATATTAAGGAGAATCATTTTTTAAATATTTAAATTTTCAACAGTATGACTAAGTGGCCAAATATTAATGTTGGAAACTTATTTTTTAGTATTAAAATAAAGTAAGTTTGGCGTTTTAATGGGGAAAAATATAAAATAAGAAGGAAGGGATCATTTCTACTATCCATGATCATCTATTATCAATTAATTATTTTAAGTATGTGTGCTTTCATGTTTAGCCATTGAGAATGAAAACTCTAATTAGATTTCAAATTGAGGGATATGAATCCTCAATTATTCTTGGTGACTTCATTTTGGGGTCATAGTTAGATAGAACATCAGCATTTCAAGCATATAAGGCACATTTATAGTGTGGTGAAATAGTTTGGGAGCCTTGGGAGGCTAACATATTAGCTAGGGCTGACTTTCAAGGGGTAAAGTAGTGTATAGAGATGTTTTGGTGGGTAGATACATCCATAGAGGGGTCAAATCTCAATTGGAGGACTGTTTAGTTAGTGAATTTATGTGTTTCAACATTCCCATAATCATATGTAATTTATTCTAGTTTTTAGGCCTATAAATTCCTCAAAAATTCATATTTGATGTGATAAATCAAATTGATTGAATTTTCATATTTTTTATGAGGGTTTATATGAAGTCTAAATTTTATTTTCATGCCTAATTAGATATTTTTATAAATCTATAATTTTTCATTAAGGTTTCTACAAATTTTAAAATTGTTTAATGTGGCCCTAGAAGGGATATTTCATAGTGATGGAAACATGAGTAATGAATATCCCATACAAATGTGAAGGTTTAACAAATACAATCCAAGGATTAATAATGTTTTAAAACATTAGTGAAAATTTGGACATTAAGGTCATGCTCCAGATTTTATAGCTTATTCCACTTTAAGAGTAACATAAATGCTCTCCATCAGCTCTTCCCCTAAAAACAATGCACATGCAAAGTGACAGTTACAAAGATGTAAAGTGGTAGGTGTGATTTACATGGGTATGGGATCCTTGAATAAAACTATAGGTTATTCAATGCAGGGTGGTGAGGTGTTTATGCTTGGTTGCCCCAAAATGGGTGCATGCATAGGGTTGATTGAGTGATATTAACTAAAATTTTAATATCCCAATTTTTTATCTTAATAATAATTTTATGATTCACATTGGCATAACCTTAGTTATATTAAATTGAAACACAATTAATGAAATAAAATAATCCATACAAATAGATGAAAAATGTATTTGTATGAATTTCCTTCCTACGACTAAGTTTTATTACAATATTATTCATGCTTAACAAAATAAAATAATTAACTGTAACACTGAAATACATAACTCCAAACCAAGACCAAATATTTTTTCAAGTACAAAATGAAACAAAATTATATAACACTTTGGTTCATGCCCTTATTGAAGTTTAAAAACCTCACATGTAAATCCTTTTTAGTAGTGATGACAAAATGAACAATGAATAACCATATATCTATTAAAACACATATAATTATAACCTACAAACTCATAATAATGAATTTCTTTCTATAATATGTAATTCATAATAATTGTCACTAGAATATGTGTTGTGTTGAAGGGAAAAGTAGATATGGTATGTTGATGGAATCCCTAAATGTTTTCATTCATTATTAGGAGCATTCAAATTCACCCTATAATATGGATATTATTTACAAATTCATTTTTTAGACGGTGACCTTGATTGCTCTTTCTAGTTAACAAGAAAATGTTCTCACTAGTGCATTCAATAAGCCTAGAAAATAATTGCATAGTTTCCATAGGCCAAATCAAGTAGAGTTTCTGGGAGAGCATTCTTGATTTGCAATAGTATTTGTCAATATATCATGTTGAGGTGTTATTGATTTATCACCTCGAATAAAGTAAATGCATAACATGGAATGATAACTTCTAACTAAAGTTTAAATATCCCACATTTGTCTCCTACTAATAGTTTTATGATTTGCATTAGCACAATATTTTTTATATTGATTTGAAACATGATTATTGAAATAAAATATACTATATAAATAAATGAAAAAATGCATTTCTATGAATTATATTCCTGAAAATTATTCTTCTTATAATATTATTCATACTTAATTAGATAAAATAATTAACTACAAAACTAAAAAAATTAATTCTAAACCATAAGACACTTTGGCTCATGTCCTTGGTGAGGTTTAAAAACCTCATGTCAAATCCATTTTTAGTAGCAATGGAAAAATGAGGAATGAAAAACCATATACCTTTTAAACCACATACAATTATAACTTGAAAACTTATATTAATGAAAAATTTATTGACATATGACAACCCATAATAGTGGATATTATTTACAAACTCCTTTATTATAGGGTGACTTTAATTTCTCTTTCTAGTCAAAAACATAATGTTTTCACCAGTCCATTCGACAAGCCTAAAAAAGTACATGTATGTATTCAATGTCTTAATAGCTTAGCATGTCTACTTCTTAATTCTATATTTTTATGATGTTATGTGTCATTATGATGCCAAGGTTGTGATTATCATATAAGGGGTCACTATAGATCCATTTTTAAGGTCAAACCAATTAGTGATAATGAAATCCTGCCCCACCCCCCCCCCCCCCCCCCCCCCACCCCAAAAAAAAAAGTGGGCACCAAAAGTGGGACTTTAAAACTTAAGTCAATGGGTCCACTACACTAAAGTAAACTACAGTTAATTTTGAATGATTCTTAGATCAACTACATTGAATTAAACTATAATTAATGCAATATGAGAAATCAAAGAATGACTCACATAGATTGATAAAATAATTAATTTTTAACAAACATTCCAAGCCATTTTCACATTTTAAAAACCATTTTCTCATAGCCTTAGTGAGGTATAGAAACCTCACAAGTAAGTAGCAATAGAAGGTGAACAACATTTGTAAATATAGATGGCTATATTGAAATCTCTTATTTATTTGGGTTATGTAATGTCTATTTGTGTAAATATAAATACCTACCAGAGGTCAAATTATAGTGCCATCACTCGATGGATTAATGATGGAAATAAATAACACATGAAAAAAAGAGCCCTCTCATAACATTGATTTTACATAAATGGTAGAAGAAAATATCACTTACGAAGTAGGTGAGGGCTTGGCATCATAAAGAGTGAGGAAGAAGTAAAGAGAGTAGATGAGGGTTTGACATAACTTTAGAGTCAACTTGTGCTCTTCCCAACATCACATCATTCACACTAATCCTACATCTGCTCCTCCCTTTGAAATCAATGCACATGCAAAGTGACTATGATGAAGATGCAAACTGATAGGTGAGAATTAGGGCAGGGATGGTCTCCCTAAATGCTAGCTAGTGGGTATTAAATGTAGGGAATTTAAGTTTTAATGCTTTATCACCTCAATCTAACTGCATGCATAGCGTGGTTTGAGCTCTATCAATTGAATATATAGTGGGGGTCTATCGCACAAGTTAACTTTAGATGGTCATTAATTTTTATAATCCAAAATTTCTCATTTTGAATGATTCACAAATCATATAAAATGATTAAACTATAATTAAGTACTATAGTTTAATAATTCATATAATTATTCACATATATAGACAAAAAAATTAACAAATATTCCAAGCCATTTTCATTATTTTTTATTTTTTAAAAGACATTCAAAGCCAGAGACCTATACCCAACTCACCATTTATGAAGAAGTAAAAATAAATAAACCTAGAATAATAATAGTAACCATTCCTTTTAGTTTATGAGGGGTAGATTTAATCCCAAGAATCAACTAAATAATTCACAGATCAACAGAATCATTTATTTTTTAACAAACATTCCAAGCCATATTCACAATTTTTAAACCATTTGACTCATAGCCTTAGTGAGGTATAAAAAATATAACCTATAAACAACAATGTCAAGTGAACACTAGTTTAATTTGAGATTGGGGTCACTTTAGAGTCAGCTTGTACTCTTCCCAGCATCACACTATTCATATTAACCCTCCATATGTTCTTCCCTTTAATATCAACACACATGAAAAGTGACTAGGATGAATATGAGAAGTGGTAGGTGGGAATTAGCATGGGGATGGGGTCATTCAATGCCATTCATTGGATATTAACTATAGGGTGGTTAGGTATTAATTCTTTTTCACCTCAAATTGATTGCATGCACAATGTGTGTTGAGCATTATTAATTGGAGTTTTAATGTCCCATTTTGGAACCCACTTATATTTTTTTGACATCCACATATATATATTTTTGGAATGTCATGATCACCAATTATTTTGACCTTCAAAATGGCTCTTTAATGACCCCTTGCATGATAATCAAAAATTTTGGACTATATTGACACGTCACATGATAAAAAATTAGAATTAAGAAGTAGACATGCTAAGCTATCCATTGATGTTAATTTCAAATGTTAATGTGGTATGATTTAGATACCACATAAGGGCAAAGTTCAGGCACATAACTATCGGTACCTATCCTCTAATAGGCATTAAAACTTATTTACGTTATATATATATATATATATATATATATATATATATATATATATATATATATATATATATTCCACAATAATAAATAGGTGATATTTGACTATGTTTTTTTATCAATATAAACATGTTTCTTATGTATTTCTCATTGATAAACACATCAAAGGTCGTATAAAATGATGTGTAAAGGTAAAATGACAATAATATTATTATTTGAAGCCCATAAAATGGGAGTGAAATGCTTGTACATCTTTCAATCCATCATCATCAGATGGATAGTAAAATTCCTTTTAACTAATTTATGATATTTATAATTCCAATGTTTCTACCAAATACTAACACCACATAAAACAAAATGTAGATGAATCTCATTTCAATGTAAGTGAACTATCCCAAAGAAATCCTACACATTGATATATTAATGTGAAAATAATTTATTTATTTATTTATTTATTTGTATTTATTTATTATTTTTGGTCAATGTCATTTATTTGATAATTTTGTGTCATTCAAGCAATTTAAATAATATCTTTAACTTTTAGGTTTTTCTACATTCAATTTTTTTACCAACCCTTTGGTGGGGTTGTTTAGATATTTCAAGAAAATATGCACAATGATTCTATTAGTTCCTTAGCATTTTGTGAAGGATATATAAATCTAAAAATAAACCATGATTTTTATTAGGTTATTAATTTTTATTGTATTTTATATTTGCATGTAGTTATTGTTATTTTTAATTTACAACACATAATTTAAGTGAAATCAATTAACTCATCCATCAAATTTGAGAGCATCTTCCTCCTTTTGTTCATTATGGATATTAAATCGATATGCCATTGTGACACTTTTGTACTTTACATGTAAGAAACACCAAAAATTAATCCAAGTGTAAAGATTTTACATGCACATATCCCTCCACTTCATTTATTTCTTGGTCTTCTGTTCACAATGACCTCCACTAATTTAGTTGAATTCAATTCAATTTAAATTATCCACTCATAGCATTCCATAATGCATTTTAAAAAACTACAAAAATGGCTTTATATATCATGTTTATTAAAAATCACATATATTGAGCTATAAATGATTATGAAAATAGTGAGCTAAAAATTGATTGACCTAATAAACTTGCAATAGATGAAGTAAGAAATAATTATTATGAATAAATATTTATAATTTTTAGAAACATAATCATACAATTTAACAAGATCGATATTGTATCTCATTTATATCTTCATCTATTCCAAATTTCTATTTAAAAGGTAGGGACTAGCTACTATGCATTCTTTGTTCTATATGAGTACCCTCAAAATGTTATCACTATTCAATTTATAAATCATACATGATGATTTTAAATTCAATATAAAAAACATTACATGGTTTATTCCAAAAATATTCTCTTGAACTATACTAAAGGTTTGTTTTCATTTGGTCACTAATCATTAACTTGATCAAATAAATCAATGTCTATATAGTTCCCAATATTAATGTCACATTGAGGAGATTGGTTTTCAAAAAATATTTTTAAATTTCCCTCATATTGTACTTGAAAAGTTATGTTAGAGAATCATATTTAGTTATTCCTTTGCAATTATGATAAGAAAGAATCCAAGTTAGCATTCACTGTGGACATGTCATCACATATTTGCTAGATAAAATTACATGTAAAAGTGGATTATCATTGTTAACAATTATTTATGTGTCTGTTATAAGGTTAGTTTGTATTATTTTTTATTAAGGTTAAAGGGGGGATTTTTATAAATAGGGTCCCCAAACCCTAGGATAAGTAAAATAAAAAAAGAACCAAAGGTCTACCAAAGACCATAAGAAAGAAAAAGGCAAATAGGGCCAAAAATAGCTAAAACATAGCCCAGATACAACTAAGATACATCAAAAATACAATAGAAGAAGTAGGATCCTAATCCATGTTGACATTTCTTGAGATATCCTCCTAGAACTTTTCATCCTTTTTATATTATAATCAATTTGTAACAACTTTTCTTTATCTAGATATTTCTGGCAACCACTATATTGAACTTGTTTGCCTTTTCCTTTACTAGTGGTCTTTGTCTCAAATAAATCTCCCATGTGAGCTCTAAGGTTCTCAACATTTTGAATCCACTCATTCATGGCATTTTTTTAATTCATTAAGAAATTGATATTGTTTTTGAGATTTTGATTCTCATTCTCTAGCATGTCAACCCTAAATTGAATACTCTACATCTATTGGTTATCCTCCATGGAAACATTTATTTGATTTAATTTATCATTCTCCTATTGTAAAAACTTAACCTTCCCTTTGAGGTCAATTAGTTCCCTCCTGAACTAGCACATGGCATACTTTTATATGTCTAGTTCTTCAAAAATCTTATCAACATTTTCCTTACCTTTCAAAGAATAAACTAAATTATTAAAATTATTGTTTAACTCTTAGTGATGCTTATCAAGAGAAGTTTTAACTTTATCCTTAGAGTGATCTAAATTCTTCCTCTTTCCATCTTCAAGAATCTTAGGCTAAGAAGTCTTATGAGTTCCATCTAGGTCCTCTTGTTGCTTAGTATCTTTAGGTCCAGTCCTATCTTCTTCAACTAAGAGAGAGTCACCCACAGTCTGACCTATTTTACCCTTTTTATCTATTGTATTAACAACCACATTATAAGTCTTGGATGCACTCTCTATATGCTTTTTGATATTATCTTTAATATTAGTGGATTTAACCTCTAAACATTTAGTAACTTTATTAGCTGGGATCTTGGAAGATTTAACCTTGGTATTCTTGCAAACACTTTCAAGGTACTTGATCCAAACCTTCCTAATATTCCTAATG
>JARHVA010006411.1:575000-670000 GCA_037957365.1 Torreya grandis
AGCATGGGGACCCATCATGTATTATGTTAAATCAAAACCACTGTAAATAAGTCTTTGATTTTTAAAGACCTTTGTATGTTAAAAACAATTTGAAAACTCTTTGCCCCTCTTTGCTAGCCCCTCTACACCACCCCATATGTAGCCCCCCTATTATTTTTCAAATTTCACATTTTTATAAAGGTTAGTTGATTTTTCACCCTTCACCTTATCTTCACCCTTAAAATTTATGTTGGATATCTTTGAGAAATTTAATTTGTGGAGAATGAGCTTCACGGGCTTTCAATTTTCTCCTTGATTAACAAGTTATGAATTTATTCATCCATTTAGGTCACAATAATTAATTTTTAATGCTTTTTAATTTATTCACCCACATTTTGAGGGAACGAGTAATTATTTTGATAGTAATTATTTATCAATGGTTTTGAATTTATTCACCAACATTTTTAGATCAAAGTAATTGTTGTGAATATTTAACAATGGTTTTTTATTAATTTTATGTTTCTCAGGATTGAGCCTATTTGACATCATATAATCTTAAAGAGTTAAATAAATGGTGGCACATTTTATTTCATAGCAAAAACTTACTTTCAAGACCAAACATTGGTTAGTATAATGTATAAAATTTAAACCAAACACCTGATTGATGATTTATATCCATGGACACATATGTATGGTGGTTTTATAAATTAAATAATTCCCTTATTTTACTATTATTATACACCCAAAATCAAAATTTATAGGAAACCAAAAAAAATCCCTTAAAGGAGTCTTCTTGTTATTAAGGAGAAAATTAGGATGAACTTTATGTAGTTATTGTAGTTAAATTGTGAGGTGTAGAGCTGAATCATAATCTTTATAGATTCATGGTGGAATAATATAAACAACCCTAAGAGGATTAGCTTCCTCTCATAATGAGGAAGAAATAATGGTTTTTTTTCTCTCACAGTGAAAACATGCTTTAGAGACCAAAATATGGGTAGTATAATGTGCAACTTTTGAACCATGTGCCAAATCGATGAACACTATTTATATAAACATATAAATATAAAACTAAATTAAAAAATTACCTTCTTCCCTCTATCATCCCCCAAAATCTAAACTTGTATGCATCCAAATATATCCCTTAAGATAATCTTGTTATTCTTAAGGGGAAAAAGAGAATGAACTTTGTATCCATTGTATTGAAACCATGAGGGATAGAGACAAACATTAAGTTATTAATGTTTATGAAATATTCCTATAGATATACCCTTGAGGATTATCTTCCACTCATGAAAATAAAAAATGGCAGCACATTTTTTCTAGTAGTTAAAAGTTACTTTAGGGAGTAAAAGTTTATTACTATGGCACATAAATTTTTAACCATGTACCCAATAGATCAACCATATTTTTGAAGACTTCATTATGGATGTATAAATTAAATAATTTTTGTTTTTATCCTCCTTATATCCCCATATTTGAATCATGCGGGTGGTCAGATGCATCTTCGAGATAATCTTCTTGTTCTTAAGGGTAAAATGGAAAGAACATTACATAGTCATTGTAGTCAAAATGTGAGTTGTAGAGATGAATTTTAATCTATTATAGTTTCATATTAGAGTCATATATGAACCCCCTATAGTATTATCTTCCTAACACAATGAGGAATAAATAGTGGTGTATTATATCTTGCAGCGAAATTTGCTTTAGGGAATAAAAATTGATCAATATAACAAGACTTTTGAATTGTGTTCCCAATTGATGAAATATCTCCACACAAAAATTTAAATGGGAATATTAACACAATAGTGGCTTTCATAAACTATCTATCAGCCCAAAAACTCAAAACATGTAGGTGGCTTGGATAATCCCTTAAGATAATCTTCTCATTCTTAAGGGGAAAAACAAAATGAACTTTTTACAACCATTATGGTTAAATCATGAGGGGTAGAGAAGAATAGTAAGATCCTAAAATTTAAATGGATATTCCTAAATGTATACACATGAGGATTGTCTTCCACTTACAATGAGAAATTAATAATGAAATGTTTTCTCTCACAACTAAACGTTACTTTAAGGATCAAAATTTGACCAATATAATGCACAAGTTTTGAATCGTGCTCAAAAATTTTAAAAAAAATGTATTCACAAACACATTTGAATGGGTGTAAAAACATAATAATGACCTTATTATATCCTTTATCATTCCTTGTACTTGAAACTTTTAGGTGACTAGACACATCATTTAAGACAACCTTCTAATTTTTATGGAAATTTTTGAATGAACTTTGTGTAGCCATTACAATCAAATAGTGAAGGATAGAGGCAAACCGTAAGCTCAAAAAATATCATGGGGAGTCCTATAAACAACCGAAGAGTAATATATTATTATCACAATGAGGAAGGAAAAGAGGTATGTTTTTTCCTATAGTGAAAAGTTTCTTTAAGGACCAAAAGTTAGTCAATATAATGTAAAACTTTGAACTACTCACCCAATTGACAAACCATATTTTAAGACACATATAGATGAAAATATAAATGTAATAATGAACCTATTTTGTTGGTTTATACTTTTGTCCCACTAGGTTTCATCTGCACAATCTTATTTAGCTTGCTTAGTTTGATAATAGGTCATTAGGATAAATGCACCTTAAGTAATTTTTTAATTATGAGTTGAGTTAATTACATTTTTTGGTGACCTAATTCCTCACTATATAATATATATTCCTATTAATATTTTGTCCAATGCTCATTAACACAACTTTTGTTGTGAAGACAAGCTTCTTCCATTTTGTGTGTTGTTTTTCAGGTTTCACTACTCCATAAAAATTTAGGTTCTTATAACCACCATAGATCCAATGGGATAAACTAGATATACCCCATATATGATAGTTATGGTTAATTTATTTTTTATATTTACACAATGAGACAAGTAGTATTATGCTCCCTCATCATTTTTTCATGTGAAATTACTATGAAAAAGTTCCAAGCATCTAAATTGAAATCAAATTTTAATGAAATGCATAAAAAATATAAAATATAGTTAATGTTTAAGGATGTATTATAAATAAATTATAATTGGTTGCACAAGATCTTATATGTGTTTAAATTCAATTGCCAATGTCATTTCTTGATCCCATAATGGTTGTAATGAATGACTAGTATTCATAGGACTTAGGGTTTAAAACAACATTCTTGAAACAATCATTTTGACTCACATTCATTCCAATTAATTCAATGTAACTTTCAAATGAGTATAAATCACTTGGTATAGATATTATAATACAATATTCATACATTTCCTTATTGTTTGCTTCCATTAATCAAAATAATCTTTGCATATGAGAATATTTATTTGATCCATGAGAAATTGTTTAATTAATCAAGATACAATACTTACAACTTTAGTCAAATTAGTTTCATCCTTTTACTTATCCTTCTTTATTTAAGGTCTCTTTTTACACATGCACCTACAACATCGTGTTCCCCTTTTACATGCCCAACCTCAAAGAAACTCTAAAGATAATGTACCCCTCTTCTTATGCACCATGATCAACCAATAAAATATTTTATAATTATTATACTACCTTACACAACTATATGACCAAATATAGTGTGTATTAAACATTATTTCTCTTACATTCATATTTCTATAAAATATCTCAAAATTACCTTAGATAAGCTCTAGAGAATGCAATATGTCATCACTCATGTAATAGTGGTACTCCCTCAAAATACTTATAATATACTTTGTGCTATCAAGGGCATGTCTAAATACAATATGCATAAAAATTTAAAAATGAACTAAATTAGAATATCAATATTGAACCTCATTTTGTGGATGTAGTGTGTTGTGTCAACAAATTCTAAAACTAAAACAATGGCCTTGAGTGGGAAGTTTCTTTGAATAATTTGTATTTATCATATAACCATTTTTATTGGTGTATGTGTCTTACATATTGATAGATAGTAATTCTTATTAAATTCGACTATGAAATCAAATACATAAACCTAGGTCATAATGAACACACATATTGATGACTCTTTTCCATATTTTACTGCATACTTTCTAGATTTGTACTTATTAAAATCAATAGTTACTTTCCAAATTGATGTGAAATTTCCTCATATATATAGCTAGACAAATAGGAAAAACCACCACAAGTGTTAACATATTCCATCTAAACATTCATTTGAAAAAAATCTTCCTCTCGGATCTTTGACAAAAGATTTTGGATTAACTCTATTGATGTTTTGGGTGGAGAAGCCACCAAACATTCTTACATAATCTCATTAGTATTTAAATTACAATGTATATGATGAAAAATATAAAAATTCATATCAATTTCAGCATGGACCCTACAACAACATGTGGTGTGTGTTTATTTATTTTTAACATATAAAGGTTTGCACATATCAAATGACCTTTGCCTAATTATCAATTTTCCATTAAATTTTCAACAATTTTTTTTAAGAATTATGTTTGGGTCATGTCCAAGAACTATTTCAAATTTTGCTCATGGTTTTTTAAACCTTTTATTCATTTAACATCATTTATAATAGGTAAGACCCTTATGTTTTTATTCCAATAAATTTCAATCAAATGTCTTGTTCCTTTGACTAGTACCTTGTCTTTTGTGGGAGTCTACCATTAAATACCCATAAATATATGATCAAAGGGTCATTGATCCTTGTTCTTCTTCCTATGGATTTAATTAGAGTTTTTCTTGTCAATTTTAGGGTTATACTTGTTTGACAAAGAAATTGACCTATAGATGTTGTATTACTCACTATAAACTTCACTATTACTCATCTTTCCACATTACTATCTTTGTTTCAAGCTTTATTACCTATTACATTAAATGTATTACTTAGATTCTTTACTATTGCATTATTTATTGCCACTAGTTTGTTTGTTCTTAATCGTAAAGTATGAATTATGAGATGTATTTTTAATATTTCATCAATTGAACAAATAATTGACATCATTTTGTATGGTTTATCTTATTAAATGCATAGTCCCATATAAGTTGAGCATGGATTTTAAACCTTTTTTATTCATTTATAATAGGTAAGGCCCTTATGTTTTTGTTCCAATAAATTTCAATAAAATTTCTTGTTCCTTTAACTATTACCTTGTCTTTCATGGGATTCTACCATTAAATACCCATAAATATATGATCAAAGGGTCATTGAGCGTTGTTCTTCTTCCTATGGATTTAATTAGAGTTTTTCTTGTCAATTTTAGGGTTATACTTGTTTGACAAATAAATTGACCTATAGATGTTGTATTACTCACTATAAACTTCACTATTACTCATATTTCCACATTAATATCTTTGTTTCATGTTTTATTACCTATTACATTAAATGTATTACTTAGATTCTTTACTATTGCATTATTTATTGCCACTAGTTTGTTTGTTCTTAATCTTAAAGTATGCATTATGAGATGTATTTTTAATATTTCATCAATTGAACAAATAATTGACATCATTTTGTATGGTTTATTTTATTAAATGCATAGTCCCATATAAGTTGAGCATGGGTTTTAACTGTATGTTTTAAAATTTTACTTTACAGAGGTTCTAATATCTTCTCATTCATTTTAATCAAATAGTTTAGTGTTCATTGAATTATCATTAAATATATGGTCTTAGGAACTTCATTATTTCTTAAATTTAATAGTGTTAGCACTTCAACCATAAAAGGGATATTCAAGCCTTTGTTAACATTATACTCTACAGGAAAAGTAACATCATCTTCAGTATGAGAGAGATCAATCGAGTTTATTACATGATGTTCACGATCATCATGATCAAAATATTCATCGTGAATAGATGTTTAATTATATTATTTATCCATATGTTTCATCACTCAATATAAAGCTATTAGTTACATTTTCTACATATTGAGTTTCATTATTCGACAACTTAGGATTGATTAACTTGTATCTCATTTAAATTTGTATCTAAATAAAATTATATGTAATTGGGCATGTTATTTTAAATTTAAATATCATTTGGTATGGAATAAATACCTTCACTTCATCTATAAGCTCTTATGGATTCTCTCTTATTCATTTATATCTTTCTTTCTTTTTCTATCTTGACTTTAATTTCTTTATTATTTTTAACTTCTTAATTGGTTTTTTATGGAAACTGTCAAACCCCATGAACGATATTTAAGATTTTAAGTCCAAGTAAGATAAAAATTAAAAAAAATGATGAGTTTATACTAATTGAAATAAATTAAATGAAAATTTTATATAATTTTTATAGTGTTAGATTACAAAGAGGATTAGTTCAAACATTAGTCATGAAAAACACAAAAGAATGCATAAGAACTAACAATCTAAGCAACCTATTCAATGGGGTTTACAAATGACAATAAGAAGCATTTGAAAGAAATAACATATATATATTACCATCCAAAATTTTCTCTAATCATGTTTTCCCCCTTGATTTAGTGTTCTTGTCTTCGTCAACAATGGATGCCAAACTCCTCCATTATATCAAGATCATAATACATAATCTAAGCTCAAGATAAGAAACCTAATCTATGCCTATCAATTGAAGCTAACCTATTGAAAATAAAACATAATAATCAACACAAATATATGTTGTGGAGATAATCCTACATTATAAGTTTACATAATTTAAGCTTTAAAATGATGTTATATGCCCTTCTAGTTATAGATTTTTTAAATAGGTTAGGATCAACCATGACCATCCATATCAAGATTGAGATGTTTGGCCATGAATTAATGTAATATTTGTAATTAAATCCATAAATATCCTCATAATTATTTGGGAGGAAGGGCATTAATGAGGTATGGGTGCCCATAAACTTGATATTTATTGCATTTATGGCTTATGGATGCCACCCCATTGATCATGTCATTAAGTGATGAAAATATTCAGAATCAATTTCCAATAAAGAAAATTTAATTTGCTCCATGTAATTATTACTTAAGATCCTAATTTGAGTTAATTTTCCTAAGTAATATTAATCAATTTTAGTGCAATCCTTTGTAAAATGGTGCACAATTAATCAAATGATCAAAAAGTCATATTACTAGGTCATAATTTGACTCAAGAGGAATTGGAAGGTGATGTTAGATGTGTATGTACTATTATCCCATTTAATATGTTTCCAACACTAAAAAAACAAAGATATGTGACATGTACTAGTGATTTACAAGAAAAGAGTGATCAAAATCACCAAAATAAAAAATCATCATTCTGACTCAAAATAATTGAAAAAAAGTTAGGAATCACATAAAATACATTACCCTATTTAGGGATACATTAGCCTAACTTAGCACTTGTATACAAAAATATCAAACCATTTAGTGCATTTTAGTGATTTTGGCCTATTTTGTGCATTTGAGTGCAATTCAAGTAAGATTGATAATTTTAAAACACAGGTGTTAGGAATTAGATGTCTACATTTTGCCCCTATTTGAGAAGGTGTAGTAAGACATTCAGGCAAATCAACATCTTTTCAAAGAAAATATTTGTCAATAATAAATTATAAATGAACCATGATGACCCCTCGAGAGGACATACTAGGATGAAAGAGAAGGATGGTCTCGTGAAAAGAGAGAGAAAATGAGATTAACCCATGAAACAGATTAAATCCAAATGAGCTAACACTAGCATGTGTTGATTCATTCAATGATCAAAATATATTTATAGTAAAATGGGTCCCAAATATGGGGAGATTGGGAAGGATAAAGTCCAAAAGTATAATTGACACACTTTGAAATACACAAAGCGAGGGTGTAAGCTACATGCTTCAAAACTGATCAATCCTGAGATAAGTTACACACTAAAATATTTCCATTGTGGGAAAATGTGTGGAGAACTTGGAATTAGAAGAAAAGGATAATGTTGTCTCTAAATATAGAATAAATAATAATGTTCTCCATTAGAGTATATATGATCGTAATAAAACAATTTTTCCCCTATAGGGCTGATTTTGATCATTGATAAAGAATGGTTTGCCTTGCCCTAGTTAGGCTAATTTAGATTTATGAACTAGTTCAAATGTTGTGCCCCTAGCATGGAAAATTGGCAAGTAATAGCTCAAGGATATAACCTATTATATATTAAAATATAAGCAAGTGAAAACATAGATACGATGGTGTAATGGATTTGAAAAAGCCACAAAACCAATCATATTAGAATACACAAAGTGATGAAAGAGATGAAAAGAAGAGTGAAGATGGTCAATCTGACCCAAGATGCATCATGTATCTAAGTGTTGTTTACATAGTCAAAATAGACCTCAAGCCAATGTAGTTCACCTAGAATATGGGAGAAAATGGAATGAGGGATGATGAAAACTGACAAAAGTTTGATGAGATTCATTATGTATGTGAAGAGATACACATCTAAGCATAGAGTTGAAGTGTTAAACCTATTGAGCCTAGTTTATGGATGGTGATCATGAGATCTATTCATCAAAGTTATGTTGACGTTTAGACTTGAATTGAAAGCACAAATTACTTTCTATAGAAAAATAATTTAGCCATCATAAGTATGAAGAAATTATGAGGACATGACATTTCAATTGCATGGAGCCGGTTTAAATATGAATACCTATAACTAAGGATAATGGTAAGAAATGACCAAAACCAAAGTTACAACTATTAACATTTAAACAAAAAATAAAGACAAAGATAAAAACAAAACATAAATGAACCTAACTTAAAATCACGATACAAATGATTTAGATGTAAGTTTGAAAAAGAATGTTTAAAAACAAAACAAGAGTAACTTAATAACATGAGATCAATATATAAATAATCAAGATCCATGTGGACCATCAAGATGTTCTTGGAAAAAATAAAGAAGCAAGACCAAACTGGAAAACAAAAGACCAAGGAGAGACAAGAAGTAATAAAAAGAAGAAACAACTAAAGGAAAGAAATAAAGTGAAGAGACAATAAAGAACTAAAAACACCAAGAAAGCAAAAAAACACCAAGAAAAAATAATAAAACTCAAATAAACACACACAAACAAAAACCAAGTTAGTACGATTTAAAAACAATTGTTCAAGAGCAAGTAGTAGAGGTGTTATTTTCTATAATAGCGTAACAAGAAAAAGGACAAAGTTATTCCTTAATTAAAGAGGAACTATGTAGAAGAAATGGGGGAAGAGAATAAAATGAAGGAGCTGACTCCAAATGTACAAGACAAGTGGTCATTACTTACATATTTCCATGGATGCATGTTCCAACATGAAATTTAGGCCAAATGTAGTTCTCCCAGGAAGTGGGATAGAAGAAAAGGTGATGACTGAAAAAACATGATTAATGTTGTAGAAGAAAAGGGAAGAGATGGGCTCGTAAAATGGTGAGAGCATAAAAATCATAATTGTCTTGTAAAATGGCAAGTGTGTGGGATAGTTAATTGTAAAACAACAAAAATGTGAGATAAGATACTTGAAAAATCGTAAGAACATGAAAGATCAGAATATACAAAAGTGTAATACAATGTTTTTATTCTTTTATGGATCATTTTCTAATGTTTTTGGGTTTTTAGGATAAAATATGTACAAAGGAGGAACCAACTAATCAAGGAGATGCTCATCCAAAAGGAGAAGTTCCAATAATAGTTAAACTAGTTGTAATGGCAGTCATGAATATAAACAATGGACCAAGGAACTAATTAGGAGCTCTAATAATAATAAATTTGGATACAATAACATATGCTCACAAATCAATGAGAGCAAGGATCCTGATAAGGCAACAATGCCTACCAAGTAGCAACAAGATAATAGAATAGTGTAAAACATAATATATCTCTTTAGAACCATCCATCAAGTAAAGATCCTAAGTTGAAGATGAATTCATGTTCACTTATCTATAGAAGAAGCTATGAAATACTATCCTTACTGATCTGCTTTATAGAATTGGTATCAAATGTGATCATAATGTCAATGATTTGTAATCATGATCATAATTGGTTAAGGGATAAAAGTGATTAGGTTATAACAAGCTCAAGACATAACAAATAATGTGTTTATCAAAGAGAATGGCTTAGGGTAGGTCAGAAGAATATGGTCTGTGAGATGGATGGTCCAAGATAAAATGGTAAAATACTTTAGCATGAGTTGCTCCCCAGTAAGGGGTCTTGAAGACAATGGTTTGAAGCTATCAAGCATAAAACTTATTCAGGTCTACAATATACATGGGCTCTGAAATTTATTCACCATTTAGTTTATCCAGTTGATATGCCCTTGATCCATAGTTCATCATGATAACATATGGTCCTAACCTATTAGGTTGTAACTTACCTTTTTTCTTGAATTCAACGTTTATGTTCTTCTGGTTCTCTTTCAAGACCAAGTCACTAATCTCAAACTCCTGAGGAAGAATGTGATTGTTATAGCTTCTCTTGAATCTATTCTAATCGGATTGAAAATTTTCTAGGGTAGCCAAATTCTTACCATCAAGAAGTTATAGTTTTTGCAACTTTGAGACTCATTATTCTTCATCATCTTCAATATGCTCCAAAGATACTCATAATCAAGGTAACTCAATCTCAATAGAGATAATAGGTTATGTCATAAACAAGGGAGTATGGAGTGGCTCTTGTGGGGGTTTGATGACTGGTTTGATAATCCCAAAGGGCATGAAAGATTTAGAAGTGCTAATTATGGCCAGTGTCATTGACAATATTCTTTAAAATGGCTACAATGGTCTTGTTTGATGCCTTAGCTTTTTTGTTACTTTATGGGTTATATGGTGTGGATTTCTTGTGCTTGATTTTGAATTTTACACAAAGGTCTTTGACATCTTTATTTACAAAAGATCCACCATTATCAGATATAATATGTGTTAGAATGCCATATTGACAAATAATATGGCAATGAATAAATTTGGCAATCTACTTCTTGGTGATGTAAGTGAGAGGAATAGCCTCAATCCACTTAGTAAAACACTCAATAGTAGTTAAAATGTGTTTATGTCCATCTCAAGATTTTAGGTTTATTTTTCCAATGAGATCGAGGCCCAAAGTAGAGAATGGCCATGGTGTTGTAATTGGATGTAGCAATAAGAAAGGTGTGTGTATCAAATTTCCATGTTGCTAACAAAGAACACACTTCCTCACATAATTACAAGCATATATCTCCATTTTTGGCTAATAATAGCCTATTTTGAGGAGTTTTTTAACTGAGACTACACTATTAGTATGGGCCCCACACATTCCTTCATGAACCTCCTTTAGTGCTAACTTGGATTCTCCCAAAGATAAATAATGAAGTAGCATTTCATCATAGGTTTTATGATAAAGCATGTTTTCAAGGAGGGTATAATAGGATATATGGTGATGGAATAGTTTATGTTGGTTATTGGATATATTAGGTGCAAAAATGTGATCATGGATGTAATTATAAAAGCCTTAATACCAAGGTAGTTCAGGTGGGGGGTTGGAACCCATAATGGTACATGCCCTATCTAAATTTGGCATAATATGTGCAGGTTGTAGAATATTATCACAAAAATTGATACTCTTTAGCTCCACCATCAATCTATATCATTGACCTAATCATTAACATTATATCGATAGATATGTTTCTGGCCATTAGTAATTATTCAAACTATAGAGATTTAAAATAAATCTACTGTCCAAAATTTTATTGTAAGAAACAAGATTTTCATCTCTATTTTGATACTAATAAGTAGTTTGATTGATGATCAGTTGGGAATCACCATAAATCATTAAGTGTTGAATATCCCACTGAATATGAAAATGTAATCTTGTAATAAGTGCTTCATACTTGGCCATATTGTTGGTACAATGAAAATTAATGTGAAACAATTTGGGAATAAAATCCACTTATGGTATAATAAATAATATGTTGGCTCTAGATCCATGAGAAGTGAAGGAACCATCAAAATAAAGATTCCATTTCTCAGGTTCACATTTTACTTCTCCCATTGTCATGATAGAATCATTGGGAAAGTTGAAACTAAGTGGTTGAGTATCTATAATAGGAGCCTCTGCAAGTTTATCAAAAATAACCTACCCCTTGATATCTTTTTTATTTTTATTCTCAACATCGAATTCACTTAAGAGCATAACCCATTTATCCATACATCTTCTGAGAGCTATCTTGGATAATAAAAAATTGAGAGGATCCACCTTAGTGATGATAATGGTTTTATTATTTTGCATATAATGTCATAGCTTTTGGAAAGCAAACACCATATCCAAACATGACTTATCAATAGGCATGTAATTATGTTCATAAGCCACCAATGTGTGGCTAAAATAATAGACTACATGTTCTTTACCTTGATCATCATGTTGGGCTAAAACTGCCCCAAATACATGCTTAGTTGTTGATATGTAAAGAAGTAGTGGTTGTCCAAGTGTTGGAAGTATCAAAACTAGTAAGTTGGCCAAATATGTTTTGAGCTTTATAAATGTTGATTGACAATCTTCATCCCGTTGTAGTGTAACCCCTTTCTTCAAGAGATGGGTAAATGGGTGGCACTTATCTACCAGTTGAGAAATGAACCTATGGATTGACTGAATCTTTCCCTATAGGCTTTAGAGCTATTTAATATTTGAAAGTGGAGGCATTTAAACAATGGCCTTAACTTTAGTAGGGTCAAATTTGATCCCTCTTTTTGATATAAATAAACCTAGAAGTTTTCCTAGAGTGACACCAAAGATGTACCTTTTAGTATTAAGGTAGATTTTATATTCATGAATCTTCTCAAAGGTTTTTCATAGAACGTTAGGATGTCTAGCTCTTGTTCTTAGTTTTGTTAGTATGTCATCAACATAGTCCTAAATAATATCATGCATCATGTCATGGAATATGATAGTCATGGCACATTGATATGTGGCTCCAACATTTTTTAAGCCAAATCTCATTAGCTAGTAAAAGAATATTCCCCATGGAGTGGTGAATGCAGTCTTGTGTTGATTGTCTTGGGCTATCTTGATCTGATTATATCTATAAAATCCTTCCATTAGGGATAGAATCTTATACCTAGTAGTAGAATAAAAAATTATGTCAATGTTAGGTAGATTAAAATCATCTTTTGGGCATGCTTTGTTGATGTCTCTAAAATATATACAAATATGTATGCCTTGTGGTTTTTTTTTAAAATTAGAACTATGCTAGATGCCCATTTTGAATAATATAGTGGTATAATGAAACTTTCTCCCAATAATTCCTCCAATTTAGCTTTAACCAAGAGGTCAATGCATGGATATATCTTTCTCAATTTCTACTTAACTAGTTTTGCATTTGGATGAACAACAGGGTGATGCACTGCCCAGTGTGGGTCTAAGCCTGGCATGTTTGAATATGCCCCAAGCAAAAATATCTCTAAAATCCATTAAAATGTATATAATATGTTCACATTATACTTTAGTAAGGTAAGTTATAAGATAAACAATTTTGGGATCATCATATGTTCCCAAATTTACATCAACTGTGTTCTCTACAAGCAGTGTGGATTCATCTTAAAGAATAGTAGGAAAGGTGTGATCATGATCATCTTCTTCTAATATAATTTATTAATTTTCCTCTCAAAAATTTGGATAATTTGATGAATCTAAATCCACCATCTCAGATAATGGCCAAGTAGCAAAAACCTCTAGAAACTAAAGAGCGAGATGCTCAAAAAAATTATTATTCTGAAGAGATGCTTGTGTTGGATATAGAGCTAAAACTTGATGGACCTTCTATGTCCTAAGGGGATGAGAAAAATTTCCTACCTAAGAGTTCTTGAAATAGGTTTTTACTCAAGGGCTTATCTTTATCTTTACTTTTTCTCTAGTCAGTGTGTGACTCAAAGAGGTTTTCACCTGAAGATCTTGATGTTTTATCTTTATCATGATCAAGAAATTTTGCCCACTCTCCAAAGTAGGTAGAAGTGCCAAATGAAAAATCAAAGCCTTATTTGTGATCACCTAAGGATAATCTATCTCATAGGCCCATGTATTCTATAATTGATTCTTTATTTTAAAAATCATTAAGGCATACGACCAAATTTTTCTAGTCTTAATCAATGAGTTTAGAATGTCAAAGGTATAGGGAATAATGAGGTTCTACTTCAGTAAGGTAAGATCCATTAGTGGAATGGGTTCTTACTTTAGGATGGGAATCTCCAATGGGATAAATAGGTATGATGGTCATGATAGAATTTTATTCAAATAAATTTGAATCAACGATCTCATCAAAAAGGCTATAATAGGATGCTATGTCACTACCAAGAGTCTCGTCACTAGTGAATTTAAAAGAATCACTATCAAAAGTCATGAGGCCACCATCGGGTGGTATAAATCTGAGACCATGATTTAGATTAGGTATTCTAGATAATAAGGGTTCTAGGATTCCTTATGATCATGAGCCAAGGCCACTTCTTATATAATCAAGATGATCCATGATCAGATTAGGGATAAGATACTTTGGATTCTGAAATCAATCAATAAGGCCTTCAAAATATAACTAGTCTCCTATAAAATTCTCTCGATCCTTCTTTAGCAAATTAGTAAGTACAAATACCATAAGCGGTTTCCACTATTCTTTCTTTAGTTTCCAGATCAAGGTGGGTCTATTTTGTTTTACCAAATGTTTTTGGAGACTTAGGCAATGTTGTAACATGGAAGGAATTATTTAGATGGTCTGTGTAAATGCCCACATCTTCATAACAACTTATTTTACAAGATTTATAAGAAATGGATCAACCAAAGTAGATTCAAGATCACCAAGTTTGATATAATTGGATGGAGGTGGATGTGAAACTATCTCCTTATTCTTATTTATAATGTATTCAGAACTAGGACAATATTTCAATTTATGATACTCAACCTCAAGATGTTCGAAGTATTGATAAGGTTGTTGATCGGTAGGAATAGTAACCTCGATTCCATCATGAGGAAACTTAAGGCACTAGTGTAAGGTGGATGGAATAGCCTATACTTCATGAATCCATTGGCAACCAAGAAGTATTTTTTAAGGAAATTTAATGTCCATAATATGAAGCAATGTGTGGTGGGATTAGGACCCAACAATGATCAACAACCAAATAGTACTAGAAGACCCCCTCTCAACATTGTCATAAGCCTTTATTGTGATCATCTCTAGTTGGATGTCCTTTGTAGTGTAGCCTAATCTCTATACCAATTTGAGGGACACTATGTTCAACCCTAAACTATTATCTATAATAACCTACTTGATCTATGGTTTTAAATAATTACCTTAATATACAATAGGTTGTTATGTCTTGGACCTAAGTTGGACATGTCTTTTTGATCAAATGTAAGCTAACAAAATGAAGATAAATATCCAACTAGTGTTTGGAACTATTCAAGATTTATATCTTTTGGAACAGTTGATTCTTGTAAAAGGTTATTAAAAATAGTTCTATGGACTTCAAATGTATGTAAGATATCCAAAATGGAAATCTATGCAAGGGTTTCGATTAGTTGGTCTGATAGACTATAAGATTTTCCAACATTTGGATGAGATGGCTTGGCCTTCGATAGCAAAATATTAGGTTTCAAAACTGAAGGCACAATGTTCACATTGGGTTCTATGGAAAAAGAGGGCAAAGGACCCTAAAGAGTAACTTGAAGCATCTATTTATGACTATGTAACCTAAAGGTTGTAAGGAGCTAGTATAATTAGAAGACAAAGACAAAGTGCTTTGGAGGGTGACTTGTAGGTGTCTAGTTGCATTGCTTCAATTTTGAGTCAATGAGACATTATAATTAAAACAAGGATGTTGTCTATAAATAATAAGCTATGCAAATGAAGTCATAATAGAATTGTGCAAACTCAATGTGATATTACTAAGAAGAGAGGGTATTAGCCCTATAATAGTGGGTCTCATACTATGAGGAGCATGCGATGGTTCATAAGATTTGATAGTAATAGTGGCAATATGGGTTGGAAAAATGCATCCCACAATATTGTTATAATTGTAAGGAATATTCTTGTAACCCAAGTTGTTAGCATGGGTATTATGATCCTAATTACAATCATGTTGATTATGATTTTGAATTTGATTCTAAAATATTCTACCTTTGATTCTATCCTTGGTTCTATTGGTTGTTTCTTTGTAGTTTTTTTATTATGTTGAGAAAATAGATCTTAGTAGATTCTCACATCCTAATTAGTGCCTTGTGGGGCTAATTTGATCTCGAATTCACCACTCTCAATTAGATATTCAATAAAGTGTTGCAAATAGATGCACTGATACGCACTATGCCCACCAACATAATGGAATTTTCACCATTTATTCTCCTTGTACCAATATGATTTTGGTTGATCTTGAGGAAATGGACTTGGTACTAGTCATACAATTGGTTTTGTTGTTACAAGATTTTAAAATATTATTTCAATAGGCTTTCCTAATTTGATGAAGCCTCTGTATTGATTGTGAAATGTCCTCCTTAGAGGTTGTCTTTGTAAATTGGGTGGTGGATTAGGTGGAACCATTTATACATTTGGGGTTGGCAGGGCCTGCACCATTTGTAAATGTCTTGTTTTAGTCACACCATTTCCAGCCATGTTCTTATTCTTGTTAAAATCCTTAGGTTTCTCTTGCACATTTTTTTGACTAGAAGATGGGTTTTTATTTGATGTTTGACCCTACATGAAAATATTAAAAAGTCCCTTAGCAATAAGATCCTTTTCAATTTATACACCCTTGTCTATGATCTCTTCGAAAGTGTTTGTCCAATAAAGCTGTAGATTTTGCACCACCTCAGAGTGTAGGTTTTATGAAAATATGTTCATCAACTATTTATCTAGAAAATTATGTTGAAAGTGACCTGTTAATGCTCTCCATCTTTACATATATGTATCAAATCTTTCTCCATCACGTTGTTTGGTTTGCACAAGTCACCAATGGTTAATTCATGTTTGATGTTGTACAATAAATGGTTGACAAAATTTTCAAATAATTCATTCCAATCTACAATCGATCCCTTGGGTAACTTGAGTATCCAATCTAAATATTGTCCCACTAAAATTTATGGAAACAATCAAAGTAGGAACATGCTATTGTAAGCAACCTCTTGGCACAACATGAAAGAAGCCTAGATATGTTCATGTGGGTCATCCTTTCCTTTATATTTATCAAATTTGGGTGCCTCAAAATGAGGTGGAATGGGAACTTGGAGAATAGATTAATCAAATAGATATGGATATATCTCTTCAAATTTGTACTTTTTGATCTTGTTTCTAGTCTCCATTTGTGACACAATATCTTTCTTTGAGTTCCACTCTTACATGTTTGGTGTATTTGTGGGTCGAACATAATTTTGTTGAGGTAGAATGTGACCTTATTACTATTATTTAGTGGTATGTACATTTATTGTTATTTTTGGGGTGGTATGTGCCCCTATTATTGCATGGATTTGGTAGGGATGTAGATAACTAGTCAATTCCTAAGAATTTATTACCTCAAATTAACAATGTTTTGTTAATTTTGTGGATTTAATTGTCTATTCACCATTGTATGTGTTTGTTGATTTATTCAATGTGTAATAAATGTTTGGGTCTTTGACTTTACAAATGAAAATGAGGTTTTTGGTGATTGAAAATTGTGTGCTCCGTGTCTAGTGGAACATGTTGTGAAACCTCTTGGGATTTGGGTTGTTCTATTGAGATATGTTGATCTATCATGGTTGTGTTCTCAACTACATTTTACTTTATTTCAACCACATTTCCTTGTTCCATTGAAGTGTCATTTTGGATTGATGTAACTACTAAAGAGTCTATCAAATATACGATGAGGTTGTTTACATATCGCTAACTTATTTTTATAATCTTATTAATAAGATCTTGATCATTTAGTTTTGACTCTATAATTATTTATTTACCTTTGATAGAAGAAGGTATGTTTGTTTGCATAATGTTTGAGAAAACTTGTTCTTGATGTTGTTATCCTTCTCTAACTAAGGTATATAATTGTTCCATGGGAAAATCTAAGGGTAGTCTAGCACCAGATTCTATCAACCTTAGAAGGGTTTTATCTTTGTCTTCTTGGGGTTGATATTCTACATAATCTTCCTTAAACACTACTATTATTATAATGTCCTCAAAGACCACCAAAATATCTTCACCATCATAATAATGCTTTTCCTCGTAGCTAGGGTTGTAAGGGACCCCACTACGAGTGTACCTTTGATTCATGTCTAAAAAGGTTGCTCTCTACGTTTGAATATATTTGGAAATGTTTTATAGATGTTTGAACAAGGTATGTGTTTTGATTTTTTTTTGAAACAAGTATCTAGATACCAAAGAGATTATAATAGGGAGGGTGGTGTAGTACCACACACAATCAAAATAATGATGTTCATTAATTTACTCAACCTTGGGTAAATTTGAAATCATATGAACTGGAAGAGGGTATGATAACTTGAAAATCCTAGAGTGTAGCTTGTACACTAAAATATAGACTTTTGAGATAAATCAATACCATAAAAACTAGTTCAAATTCAATGAGTTTATACTAAGAAACTATAAGAAATCCTTTTGGATTAAGGAGACAATATGAACCAAGAATCTCATGATGTGGAAACATACAATAATTCCTAAGTATAAAACTAGAACCAAATGGGTAGCATAATGTCACCACATGGTAATAAGAATGGTCATATAAAATATGTTTTAGAACTTGTAGTGTGAGAAATAAACTTAATGACCCAAGTTCACAATGTTGAGATAGATGATGAGTCTATAAATTACCTTCAATTCTAAATGGGAGATTAAACCCAAGTTCCCTCAAGTCAAGTGTACATGGTGAACTCAATTAACACATCAACCTTATGAACTTGTAAAGGTACAATTTTGAATTCAAACTATCAATGTAGGACTTAAATATAATTTGGAATTGGATTAGACTAAAATAGACAACATAAGTGCACCAATTAGATGATATGACACAATGTTTAAGATGATAACTTTGAACAAGGAAAAAATTAATTTTCACTTAGACAACGTAATGCCTCCTTATTCAATAAATTGGTAGACAATGTGTTTTGGTTTTGATGTTGGTTTACAAGAAAGTTTTGACTTCAATCAAGGACCAAGTAAGCTAAGACCAAAATATAAATATAACTAATTAATCATCCATAGCCCCAAACTAGCAATGTTTGCTTTGTATTATTAAATTATATCTATATACATACACTCAGAAGGAAATAAATAATTCATCCAAAATAAAAGTGTATTAATTAGTAGGGTGTTTTACACCCCTCCCTCTTCCAAGTGACAATACAATGACATGGAATTTTGGGTGTACCCTGCATCAACAATACTATGTGACAAGTGGGGATTTCCAACACTTATAAGTTACGACCATCTAGATGGTCCCAAGTGTGACTAACATAAGGGATACAACACATAAATTGGATCTATGTCAAACAACTTGTTATGAAAATGTCTATTCCTTCTCACAACCACTACATCCATTAATTTCTTAGTGTAGTGCGATATCCTGAATGATCATACATTCTAGGTGGGCTTGCCACTAACAGAGATGGTTTAACTACTCAAACCACCATCTAGTTAGGTGATCCTAATTCTTATACCCCCCCCCCCCCCCCCATGGAGAGGGGTTAAAGATAATGCTAGGAGATGAAGCCTCAGGTCAAATTTTCCCTAAAGAACTCGTGGGAGGTAATTACATCCCCCTCACAAAACAAAATGCATGAAATAAAATCTAAGTAAAAATCCTTTAGGGTTATTTTTAGATCGCCCAAACCATATGAGTTTTGGGGAGAACCTATTCAAATTATTTTTTATGCTTTGGAAAAAGACATAATTTGCAATGAAAAGGTGCTCTTGATCACCTGAATTCCCTATAAGGGATAGGGGAGAGCATACACGCATAATTATTATTTTTCAAACAATCTAGCAAATCAAGTGATAGATGACTTATAAAAAATAAAACTCTTTTGAAAAGATTATAAATTTGAAGTGAGTTTGATTTTAAGCACTAAATTCAAGTGTTTGGTGATATTTTTCACCCCCTTGGCCTTAGTTTGCAAAAAAAATTGAAAAACAATCACAAAACATTCAAAATAAACAAGTAATTTTCCTTTTAACCACCAAAGGGAAGGTTCCTAATTCTTTTTAAACACCAAATGGAAGTTTAAAAGAGCTATTTGTACTCAAAAACCCACTTCTCCATGTAGGCCCTACATAAAAAGTTAGATAGTCTTGTTTAGCTTTGAAGCACTTTTGACTTTGAGACAAGCAACTTTGAAAAACATACTCTCAAGTCTGTGTTTTTTCAAAAACACAGAGACCAATGCTAGTCACTATTGACTAGTGTTGATTCCTGTAAGAATATCATCAGTCATAATCTAACTATGGCTAGTCAAAAATGACCGATAATGGTCACCTATAAACCTAAAGGCAAAAACATTATCCTTCAAAAGTAGTTGTTAGGATAAATTTTCCAAAGGAAAACATTCTAGATCAATAAATGTTTAGACTAGAGACTTTTAAAACTCAATTTGTTAGAAACAAACTTTAATAAATCTCTCAAATGGAAATTTTTAGATGTATTTTCCATTGTAACCCAACTGACCATGATTATCCCTAACTGATGTTGGTCACTCAAAACCATCACCGGTCACTATGTGACTTGTGTGTGTACAACAAATGTTAGGAACATGGAAAAAAGAGCATAAAATTATTGTTAAAGGACATTTTAATAACTATAATGGAAATGTAAAACTTCTAAGATGTGATCCTTGCTTGAATGGATATTATGGTCCCACCAAATGTGTTAAAATGTAGTGTTAGATTATAAAGAGGATTAGTTCAAACATTAGTCATGAAAAACATTAAATAATGCATAAAAACTAACAATCGAAAACAACCTATTAAATGAGGCTTGCAAATGATAATAAAAAGCATTTGAAATAAATAACATATACATATTACCTTCCCAAGTGATTCAACCATCCAAAAATGACTCTAAGCATATTTGTCCCCTTGATTTGGTATTCTTTTCTTCGTCAACAATGGATGCCATGTTCCTCCATTATCTTAAGATCACCATGGCTCAAGATAATAAATCTAATCTATGCCTATCAAGTGAAGCTAGCCTATTATAAATAAAACACAATACTCAACACAAAGAGATCTTGTGGAGATAATCCTATATTATAAGTTTACACAGTTTAAGCTTAAAATGATGTTTTATGCCCTTCTATTTATATATTTTTCAAATGTGTTAGGATCAACCATGATCATCCATCTCAAGATTGATATGTGTGGCAATGAATTAATCTAATATTTCTAGTTAAATCTATAAATATCCTCATAATGATTTAGGAGGAAGGGGTATTAATGAGGCATGGGTGTCCATACACATGATATTTGTTGCATTTATGGCTTATGAATGCCACCCCATTGATCATGTCATTAGGTGATGTAGATATTCAGAATCAATTTCCAATATAGAAATATCTAATTTTCTCCATGGAATTCTTACTTAAGATCCTAATCTAAGTTAATTTGCCTAAGTAAGATTAATCAAGTTTAGTGAAATCCTTTGGATAATAGGGCACAATTAATGAAAATGATCAGAAAGTCATATTAATGGGTCATAATTTGAGTTGGGAGGAATTGAAAGGTGATGTTAAATGTGTATAGACCATTATCCCATTTATGATGTTACTGACATAAAATAATAAAGGTATGTGATGTGTACTAACGATTTAGAAGAAAAGAGTGATCCAGAGCACCAAAATATGAAATCATCATTTTGACTCAAAATGATTTAAGAAAAGTTAGGAATCACATAAAATGCATTACCATATTTAGGATACATTATCCTAGATTGACATTTGTATACAACAAGCTTGAACCATTTAGCATGTTCTTAGAGACTTTGGGCTATTTTGTGCATTTGAGTGAAATTCAAGTAAAATTGACAATTTCAAAACACAAGGTGTTAGGAGTTGGATGTCTACACTTTTAGGTGTAAAAAATAGGTCAAATCTTGTAAAATGTGAAATGCTAGATTAAAAATCATGGATATGAGAGTTTGTATATAATTTTTAAGGGACTATAAAGGGTATTCACCCTTTTAAAAATATTCATGCACTTTTAAGTCATATAAATCAATATTATAATTCATTTAATGAGATTTTTTTCTTTTATAAAGGTTATGTGCCCTATACAAAGGGCATATACCATTTTAAAGCATAAAAATTTTAACCTCATAATTTTTCATCCAAAACTGCCTTGGTTTTAGGCTTGGAGGTTTTGAACTTAGTCAGAAAACACTTCATAGATTAAAAAAACATGACTTTTACTAAATTTGTGTTTTTTCTTCCTCCCAAACACATTTGAGTAGACAGATTTATTTTTAAAATTATATAATATATATATATATATATATATATATATATATATATATATATATATATATATATATATGTTGGTAGGTGGGAGAATGTAGTTTCTAAATATATATAAAAAAATCAATATATAACATTACAAATAGTTTAATAATTGTTTAACCATTGATAAACTTTTTATAATACTTATATTTTGCCAATATAAATATTTTTGTATATACTTTGAAAAATAAATAATTATTATGAAACTAAGGTAAAAAATTTGTGTTCGTACACTTGTAGTTTGAATTTTATAGATTTATTTAATTTTAATATTATAATTAGCTACAGGATCTAATGAATCTAATAGAAAGCATAAATAAGAGATAAAATAGTAATAGTAATAAATAATAACTGTATATCTGACATAATAATAAAAATGAATAAATAATTCAAATATGATGAAGTACTCTGATAATTCAATATTAATCTGATATAGAACACATAAATAGCCATTGCTTATATAGAGCAAGGCATGTATGATAAAGATCATGAAACTCACACAACACGTGTAGTTCAACTAATATCTATCTACATGAATAATGGAGTGCAACTCTACACTAACAAGATAGTTATCCAACTTCTATAAATGATCAACACAAGTTGACTATTAGTTAAATAATGTTATCTTATTTTACCATGATTAGTGGAGTGGAACTCCACTATAACAAGATAAGTGTCTAAAGTAACTACTAGCTAAGCAAACTTATCCTATCTGGTGCAAATTATTAATAAACATAATAAACTAATTACAATAAGTAATTAGTGCACCAAAATAATAAATACAAGTATATGCAATAAAGTAAATAAATGCACCAACACCCCCCCCCCCCCCCCCCGCCACCATAAGTGAAGCTTAGGTAGGGTTATGTAGATAAGAGTCTCAACAATGTGTAGTCATATTAGGTACTATGTGCAACTAGATGAGGAAAGGAGAAAACCCAAAGGAAAAAAAATACTCCTTAAAATGAAGGTTTGGGAGACCCCCTTGAAGAACTGATGTCCCTTGAAGAACTGATGTCCCCTAAAGAACTGATGTCCCACACCCCCAAAAGAGATTACAAGTGAAGATACTTGCTTTCAGTGAAAGGTTTGGTGAAAATATCTACAATCTACTCCTCTATAGGACAATATTGAAGATCAATGATCTCTACCTGAATCAACTCCATGATAAAGTGCATATGGATCTCTTTGTGTTTGGTTCTCTAATGATGAACTAAATTCTTCAAGATATAGATAGTGCTTTGGTTATCATAATAGATGACTGATAGCTTCTGAAATGGAACACCAAGCTTAGTGAGAATATTTTAAAGCCAAATAGCCTTAGTACTAGCATTAACAACACCATGATACTCAGCCTCTATAGATGAAAGAGAAATAGAATTTTATTTCTTACTCTACCAATAAATGGGGCCAGATCCAAAGTGAAATTTGTAACCAAAAGTGAACTTATGATCATCATAATTGCTAGCCCAATTAGAATATATGTATCCCACAAATTCTAAACTAGTACCTATTATATAGTGAATATCGTATCTAATAGTGCCCTAAATGTAGCTTAAAATGCACTTGGTAGCTCTCCAATGAAGCTCATGTGGTGTCTGTATAAAGCATGAAACCATGCCAACTAAAAATTAAATGTCAAGTCATGTATGAGTCAGATAGATGAGGCTACCTACAAGCTGACAATATAATGTGGCATCAACCAAGGGAGTTGAGCAATGAACCTCAAGTCTAACTCTAGATGAAAAAGGAGTCAGTGCAGGCCTACAATCATCCATGTGAAATTGAGCTAATAAATTCATGGCATAATTGGCCTATGAATGTGTAATCCTAGAAGAAGATTGTGTTATCTAAATCCCAAGAAAATAATACAATAATCCCATGTCTTTCATAGAAAACCTATCATGGAGTGCAGTCTTAACACTATTGATGATGGATGTTGCACTTCCTATAATAATGAGATCATCAACATAGAGCGCCAAGTACAATAGTGAATCATCCTATCATAAAATTTAGACATTTAGATCTAAGTGACATCTTGAGAAACCAACAAAGGGAATAAATGTGTCCATATTATAATACCAATCCCTAGGGGCTTATTTTAGACCATAGAGAGACTTCTTCAAGCAACATACTAATAAAAAATCCTGAACAAACCCCTATGGTTACTCCATATAAATCTTCTCATGAAGATCCCCATGAATAAATGCACTCTTCACATCCATCTGATGTACAACCCAACCATGAGCTGCACCAATAGCTAATATCAAGTGAATAGAATTCATCTTAGCAATAGGTGTAAAGGTTTCTATATAGTCAATGCCTTCTACTTGGGAAAAACCTTTAGCCACTAAGCGTGCTTATATACTTATAAATATTTTAATCTACTACAAACTTAGTATGATATATCCACTTACATCATATTAATTTCCTTCCCTTAGGAAGAGGAACAAGATCCCAAGTGTTGTTCCTAATCAATGAGTCATACTCTTCTTCCATCATTGAATCCCACTCAACTGTCCCCATGGCTTCTTGAAAAGACTACAGATCAAAATCCGTGGCAATGTAGGAATGTGTAAGATCATGTTGGGATCATGTTTTCCTTCTATCTAATAGATCCCTAACAAGAGGGTCTATATCTATCAAAGTATATCTAGCCCACAAAGTCATCAATGGGTGAGGATCTGGAAGAGGAAGAAGCACATGATTTGTTAAACCCTGTTGGGGAGGTATTACCTCATCATCCTTGTGAGTAGATGAAGCAAGAGTATCATCGTCACTGCTATGTAATTATTCTAAGGAAGAAGAATGAGAAATGTTAGAAGATAAGTCTGAAGGAATTTCTTTAAAGTAAACACTTCTTGCTATAATAATCTCATGTGAATCTAGATCAATGAGTTGATATCCCTTAACACCATCAGGATATCCAACAATTATGCAAGTTCAAATTTTTTGTTCTAAAGTGTGATGCTTGTATGAAGGTATGTGAGCCCATGCTGGACTATCAAAGACCTTGAAATGATGCACATCTGGATTCCTATTACACTAAGCTTCAAGAAGTGTTATTCCCTTTTAAATCTTTTTGAAGAACTCTATTCTATATATAAGTAGCACAATTAATCACTTCCACCCAATACTCATGTACTAATGATTTTGCATGAATCATACAACTTGTCATCTCTTTTAAGAATATGTTCTTCCTCTCTACTACACCATTCTATTGAGGTGTGCATGCAATTGAATGTTGAAGATCAATTCCTTCAAGAGCATAGAATTGTTCAAACATGTTTTTCACATATTCCCTCCCATTATCGATGCAAAGAATCTTTACATACTTCCTAGATTGTTTCTCTGCTAGAGCTTTGAACTCTATAAATCTATCAAATACTTCACTCTTGAGTTTTATAAAATAAACTCAAGTATATCTTGAATAGTCATAAATAAATGTGAGAACATAGTTTGTTTTACTAAAAGACAAAGTGGGTAATGGACTTGTTAAATCTCTATGAACAAGTTTAAGGACTTGTGTAGCCCTCCAAGCCTTCCCTTTATCAAACATATCCTTTAGATGTTTGCCTAAGGTACAACCATGACATACACCCCCTAAAAATTAATCTATAGAAGTATTGTAACCATCTCCTACTGACTACGATGTTGCAAATAGCGGTAGTTTAGATGACCAAACTGCTCATGCCATAACGTGCTCACTGAATTAGTGTGTGAGAGCAAAGCTATAGAGGAATACTGAGGCACAAAGTCGAAGAATGAATAAATTCAAGTATTGTTGTCAACTTTTCCCATTGAAACTAAGGCATTATCCTCTAATTTTTTTATTAATACAAAATTAGGTGTGAACTCAACTTTCCTACTAGTATCAAAGTGAGTGATTTGGTAGATAGAAAGAAGGTTAGTTGATAACTATGGCATATAGAGGACATCCTCAAATACACCTCTATCAACATCAACTATACCTTTTCCTACAAAATCTACCTTAGAATCATCACCTATGATAATATGAGGTAAGGTACTTGGTTCTAATCTAGAAAATTGTTCTTGATCAGAACCCATATGGTGTGAAGCACCTGAATCAATGACCCATGACTTGGGAGAATTTGCCAGTGGAACTAGTGTCATAGATTTCCCTTTCCCTAAATTTGAAGGAGTGGAATAATCCTTTGAAGAGGATTTATTGATGTTATTATTTTTTATAAAACCCTTAAGTTCATCAATCTCTTTCTTCCAACAATCTTGTTTACTATAAAACCCCTTCTTGCAATAAGGGAAAGGAGTGCCAATCCTTTTTGTGAATCCTCTTTCTTATTAGTGGATTTATAATCTCCTTGTGAGGAAGATTTTTTCCCTTTATTCTTATCTTTATGTGACTTATTCTAATTATTCTAATTATTTTTACTTGAACCTATATTTGATACTGATGTTGAAACTTGCTTATCCTGAGGTTGACTTGAAACTAGAGCTTGAGATTTGGATGACTTGATTAGACCCATAGCTATTAACTTTTCTTCTTCAGCCATTAGAATCTCAGAGAATACCTCAAAGGTGGGCATTTGATAAGATGTGCTCAATGTGAGCTGATGAGTCTGAAAGTTAGAGACAAAGGATGAATATTCAAGAACTAATTTGTGTAAGGCACTAAAAATCAATTGAATATCCTTTTTTATCAATTTTACATTCAGAAAGTTGTGTTCTAATATCTATGACTTTAGTGATGTAGTCTTGTATTGTAGCATAATTTTTAGGATCCAAACTAATAAGTTTGTTGTCAATTTGGTAACCATGAACCTCATCTATTTTTCCAAACAATGATTCTGGTTTATCCCAAGCCTCTTTTGGAGTTGTACATTTGTCAAGATGGAAATTCAAGTCTAAAGACATGTAAGATTGAATGCACTATGTCCAAATTGGACAAATTTGATATGGATATATAGGTTTTGATGTCTTCTTAATGCAACTGTGGGGTCTCTTGTGCTCAAAAATGCTTTGATTTTTTGGTACTTGTTAGATTTGGGCATGGTTCTTCTGAATCAAACCCTTGCCAATTTCACTGCCTGTGCCCAATTTAGACAAAATTATATATGATTATGACGATCTCAAGCACTCTAAACTCAATGGTGAGATTATAAATTCTCCACAAAGCTCCAATTTGTAAATGTTTACAAAATCAAAAAAATGATCTTATATATGGATATTTCTCTCTTGAATATTTACAAATCTATAGATTCAAGATACTTCTAATACCATGTTAGAATTAGCTACAAGATCTAATGAATCTTATAGAAAGAATAAATAACAGATAAAATAGTAATATTAATAAACAATAATTGTATATCTAAGATAATAATAGAAATAAATATATAACTCAAATATGATGAATTACTCTGATAATTCAATATTAATCTGATATAAAATACATAAATAGCTATTGCATATATAGAGCAAGGCATGCATGATAAATATTAGGAAACTCACACAACATGTGTAGTTTAATTGATATATGTCTACATGAATAGTGGAGTGCAACTCCACACTAACAAGATAGGTTTCCAACTTGTGTAAATGATCAACACAAGTTGACTATTAGTTAAACAATCTTATCCTATTTTACCCTGAATAGTGGAGTGGAACTCCACTGTAACAAGATAAGTGTCTAAGTTAACTAGTAGCTAAGCAAACTTATCCTATTTGGTGCAAATTATTAATAAACATAATAAACTAATTACAATAAGTAATTAGTGCACCAAAATAATACATAATAAATGCATGTAAATGTAAAAAAGAAAATAAATGCACCAACATGTAAAATTACTTTTAAAACATAGATGTATTAAAAAGTTAGTTTTCATACAAAATCTATTTTGTTTACTCCAAAAAAGAGTCCATACACATGCAATCTACTTATTTTTTCACAAAAAATATTTTCATTGTTAAAGATGTATCAATTTCACATACTTTTTCTCACCTGAATATGTGTGTGTGTGTACATGCACGCGCGCGCGCGTGCACACACACACACACACACACACACACACACACACACACACACACACACACACACACACACACACACACACACACACACACACACACACACACACACACACACACGCACACACGCACACACGCACACACGCACACACACACACATTTATGTATGTATGTATAATTCATCTTCTTAAATTATTATTAAATTCTTTGTCCAAATTATTTAAAATTCTCTCCAAGCTCAAGTATTTTTGTTTTGAAAAAAGGTGACACTTTAAGCCCTCCTTTTGTCTACCAGTACCTTGCACTTGTTAGTGTAAATTTTTAATATGTATGATTTTTCCTACACATGATATTTAGCTTACTTATGTGTCATATTAGGTCATTTAAGAAATATGGCTTAACCTATTTTCTAAATTTGAGTTGCTTTTTACTTCTCTATAAATATATCTTTCCTAAATCTATTTCCTTAATGAGCGATGATAATGCAAATAATTTATTTTACTCATGTTTGATTTCACTTATATAAGAGGCTATCTCTTCTACATATTTTATTTATATGTTATAATTATTTGTGCATTCATGTATATCTAGTCATGATCCTTGATTATAGCCTAAACTGACATGGTATCAGATCAATTCTAGTAGCTAAATGTCATAGCCTCTATTATGAAATAATTATTTTTTAAGCTTGCATGTCATAAATCTAGCATTCCTTGACCTTGCATATTGTATATTTACCATTTTTGTGATTTTTATCTTTTTCTAAAGTCCTTTACTAATCCACATTAAAAAAAGAATAAAGGAAAAGGTGTTTTTTGCAATTCATATTTAAGCTACTATCTTTTCACAGAAAATAGTTTGTGTCATTGAATTTAAAAGGTGCCAAAACCATAAGATTAACTTTAAACATGACCTAGCTTCCTGACACTTTATTTTGACCCCTTTCTTAGGGTTTTAAAGGATTTATTAGAATCTATATAAATCTTCACAATATGAGACTTGTATGAAAACCATTTTTGGGTTTCTCAAGAAAATTAGTTTTTCCAGTGGCATATTGTATCTAAAGTCTTTGAGCATTTTGAAGACTCGATAAAATTTTGGATCTACATAAACATCCATAGACCTCAGCCCATGTTTAAACACATGAAGGATTTTAAACCTTGATTAGACATATGGTAGAGCCTAACCCTTTCTTGAGCACTTAGCTAATTTACAAGGCTTGATAGACTTTTTTCATTACTCAAACATCTCTTAGAACCTAAGGTCTTCTTAGACAACCCTCAGAACACAAGCCCTACCTATATGGATGTCAAAACTTGAGTCATGTCTATATTGATGATAGAAACTTAGACCTACTCAGACATCACTCAAACCTTAAGCCCTACTCATACACCCTTTTGAAATTGAGCCTTACTTAGACATCCCCTAGAATCTTCCACTTTATCAGACATCCCCCTAATTTCACCTTTTGTTCAGATATCCCTTGGATTCTTCCATATTCTTAGACATACCATGGATTTTGAAATATACTCAAGCATCCCACAAATTTTACTATTTTCTTAGATGAATAATGGATTCCACCACCTACTCGAACATCCCTTAGAATCAACCACTTGCTCAAACACTCATTATATTTTACTCCTTACTCAGACACTCATCAGAATCCACTTCATGTGTGTTCACTTCCCAATTTATTATACCTCTAGTTTCCACCTCTTCGAAATTCTAACACTCCATTGTTTTTACATAATGATGTGCATGCACACATCAAATTTAAGCTATTAAAGAGTGGCATTATTCATTAAGAAAGTTATAAAGTGACATCACTCCCCTAGTCATATCATAGTGTAAAGTGACATCATCAAGGGGGAGGGGAAACTCATCCTAGGGCTTAACCCCTAGTCTTATGTGATTTTATCCCCTGGTCGCAACCAACCCAAGTGGGATTAACTTTTGGTTTAAAATTTGGGTCTAAAGATTTTACAAGCCAATTTTTTATTTTTAAGGTGGACTTTTTTTAAGAACTTAAAACTCACATTATTTTTAGTAGGAAACTCCATCTTAGAGACAATTTTTTAATGTGTGATTTTTTTTGAGCTCTACACATTTATGATATTCATAGGCCTTGTAATATTAAAACTCTATAATTTTAGGGGGTTACATTTATTTATTATTTTTACGCTACTAGTTCGATACACATTGCCTTTCTACTCTATGGATTAGAATCTAGGTCCATTTATTACACCATTCAAATATCATGAGTGGAAAACTAATGCAAAAATATTCTTGAGTAAAGGTTTACATTGAATCATGATGGGTACCAAAATAGAACCACCACCTGATGATGATAATGTGAATTGATTTAACATATGTGACAAGGCTTACACTCTATTATGCCTCAATTTATCTTAACTTTCTCTTTCATATTGAATCTTCAAATACTCTTAATATGTTTTCACCATACTAAAAAAAAATCTTTTTAAAGAAGGATGTAATGAGGGGTCATGAGATAGAGAATGATTTCATCATTTTGAATACAAACATCTTTGACTCTATGTAATACTTATTTGAAATATTCAAATCACTTAGTTTTTAGTTAAAATGTGACGGTAGAGACAAAAATGATGAGAAATTAATTCTTTCAATCCTTTCCAAATTGGTTTCTGACTATTTTATCTTCGCTTCTACCTTCCACTCCACTAAGCATGCACTTAGAGATATATGGACCATGCCATCCTCTTAGATGATTTTATTTTTGACTTGACTTGAGAATAAGTTAAGCTTATTTAGATGGGTACACTAAAATCCTCTAAATCATATGCCTTAATTATTATTCATGATAAAAATAACAAGAAGGACCACAAGTAAAGACAAGGTCAATAGATTGATGTTAATTCTAAAGTATGAACTGAGACCTCCACTTCAAGTGGGAAATCCAAGAAAGAGAGTCTCATACATTTCTACTAAAAGAAAATTTGGAATGATGAAACCAAATATATAAAGACATAGATTAATAAATTTAAAAATATGCTTAAGAAAAAAATGTTAGTCTTCCTAATTCAATCAAACATAGTTCATCATCGTAAGAGTCTTTTAAGACAAAATATAGTAGTAAGGGTAGATATAAGGGAAAGGTCCTTATTAAAATTTCATCCTAACCTTCCACATGGGTGATTGAATTTTGTGCCTTACACCACATGGATTCATCACAAGGTATTTTTTCATCCTTCGAGCTCTATTCTATGCCTTCCATTTTTTTGGGTGATGACACTTACATAAAATTTAGTGGGAGAGGGTTTATCAAAGCGAGTGGTGGGACATTTCAGAATGTTTTATGTGTTCCTTCATTGTCAACTAATATCCTATCTATTTATTATATCACTTACATTAGTTCATGTAATATATTTGATTTCACACATGATTTTTTGGTTATTAGAGAATTGCACAATGATTCTACAATTGTAATTGGAAAAATAGATCACTATTCAGAATTGTACAGTTTCTCAAATTTTTCTCCTAATCAACCCTCTAATGCTTTATTCACTTATAAAAATAGGATGAGTAAATTATTAAATGAGTGATTGAGCCATCTTAGTTATCACTACATAGAGTAACTCAATTATAACAACATGGTTTCATGGTTGCCTTGTGTCCTTTATTCTGATGGAATTTGCTAAGGTTGCATATATGGTAAGCATTAGGAAGAGAATTATAAAAAATGAAAATCATGGAGAGCTACAAAGATTTTGAAGCTAGTCCATCGTGATATTTCTAGTCTATTTTTATAAATTTCATTTAGTAAGAAAAAATTTGTTCTTACCTTCATTGATGATTTTTAAAGGTATACATGGGTGTATTTTCTCAGCAAAAAGTGTGAGACATTTGATCACTTTCAAGACTTCAAGGATCTTGTATAAAAATAGTCAGGTAAAGCCATCAAGATTTTATGCATGAATAATGGTGGTGAATATTTCAACCATCATTTTAATTATTTCTACACTTTAAATGGGATTAAAATACAATCTATAGTTTTGTATAAGGTTATATTCATAAAATGGGGGACAAAAAAGGTAACATTCATGGGGAGATTAAAAAAAGTGTAAAAGGCATATGCCCTTTTCAATAGGGAAAATGTCCCTTTTTACAAAATTATTGTTCCTATATTTTATTGGCATGTTTCCAAATAAAATGGGAATATTCATGTTGTGTTCCAAAGTATGCATGTCCTTTGATACAAAAAGGATGTACGCCCTTTGGCCCATAAATATCATACATCTTTTGTCATTCTAAAAACACGTAGGATTCAATATCTATTTTTTTAAACATTTTCTCAAACCAATGACCCATTTTTTAATTGAAAGAGTTTTTTCATTTTTTAATAAGTCTTGAAGAGGATATGCATACTTTGTCTTTGTATCCCACCAACTAGATTCGACATTTTGAATGTTGTCTCAAGTATGTTGATTATTAAATTCTAATTTTAGGGTTTGTATTTATATGTATTTATGCTTAGGGTATTGAAATTAAATTTTCATTTAACTCTCTCACGTTTCCTTAAGAAAACATATATTTTTATAAATCTATTTACAAAATTTGATGAATCCATTGTTTAAAGAAAATGTTGAATAAAATCATGATCAAAACCCTTAATAGTTTGAATTTATAAAAGAAGAAAATAAATCGCATAAATAATATGATGTAAAAAACCAATAATTATAAATTATTTTGAATATTTTTTGTCACTCTTAAAGTCATATTAGATGAAATTCACTTTCTAGTACAATGGAGGCCATTTTTAATGAAGTGAGAAATTTCACTTCATAACTTGATACAATGTTGCATCAAAGAGAGGTGCTAAAACAATATTATTATTATCAATATTCATATGAGGACAATAAAAAAATATAAAATAATATGGGTGTGCTTTGTTTCTTAATCCTAGAACCAACCAATGATCACCAATGAGTTAAAAACATATTAACATTGATTGGTGTCTTCATACAGAGATTTCAAAAAATAACTTTTGGGATAGGTGGTGGATGATGTTTTATGAACATCCATGCAATCATAATGATCTTAAATTATATTTTTTGATAAAATTTTATTATTATTTGTGCTACAAGAAATCCCAAATTATTTTTACATGAATTACTCCCAATGTACGGGAGGTGGGTCCTTATTTGATAGACTTGGTGTTATGTAGGACCAAAACTACTATAACCAATTTTAAAGATATAGAAAGATAATAACACATACTTATATCCATAAAATATTACATTTTATTACATATATGGACACCCTTGAGGTAGTTACTAGTCTCACATAGGTTATGCTTAATCATGGGATATATACACTATGCAATTCTACACAAGCTATAAGTGGTGGTACATATAGTAGTGTCCCTCCTACTATTTGTGGTAGTGTCCCTTCAACTATTGGTTTTAGTGTCCCTCTTACTAGTAGTGAAATTTTTATCAATCATCCTATATTTCCTATACATCATTGCACATCATGTGGGAGGAAGTGTATTAGACCTCTTATTCAGGTACAACATTTATGGGTTACATCTATGGAGACTATACCTACATTTATGTAGCACACTAGTACCCAAAAAACACTATCATTTACAATTGTTTTATCACCTCTAAACACGAATGCATAATATTATATTCCATCTATAGTTTCTTCATCACCTCAAGACACCAAAATACTTGATTATATGTCATTTGTAATTATTTTAGGACCTTAAGACACTAGCATGCCAAAGTATATGTCATTTGTAGTTGCTTCAACACCTCACAACATTAGCATGTAAGATTATACACCATTTGCAGTTGTTTTACCACCTCCCTTTATCACATGACTAGTTATGTAGGGATTATCTACTTCACCATCTCTATTTGACATATAGGGTTAATTTTAATTATAGTTTGATTATGTATGTAAAATAATATTAAGTTTATATTTTAGTATATGTTTACTTAATTAACTAATATTTGACTAAATTTTCATTTATTGGTTATATAGATGATCACTAACATCTTAGGTAACTCAGATGGTCTAGATTACGTTATTGAGGATACAATTAACACTATTGTACCCTATAATTAGGTTTGGAAAGTTACAAATTATATAAAGTTTATATAATCTTAAATCACAACTTTGTGCATATTATGCCTAAATTTTATTTTTTTAGTGATATATTTGTCAAATTATTTTAGTTATTTATTTTTATTATTTTTTATAGATATGTATTTTTCACTCTCTTCTATGGTATATTTACACATGTACATAATTTAAATCAAAATTATCTACAAGTATATAATGATGAAATTAAATCAAATGTAAAATTTGATTTAATGTATTGAGATCTTGTATTTTATTTTAGATAATTTCATAAGTGTAACATCAAAAATAGTTGAAACAATATCATAACCATAGTATCCTAGATATTTGAGACACTCTCATGTAAGTGTAGCATATTTCTATTTCATTTTCAAGAAGTGTTTCCTTAAACTCTTATAACTCTATAAGATTTCGCATAATCTCAACTTAAATTTTTTTATATGTTTATTTTTTCATTGGCATTGCTATCTCACATTCTCGTCTTAATCCAAAACAAATATGAGCTCTAGGTCATGGTGATTTTATATTGATAACAACACAAAAATATGATGCTAATAATAATGATAGTTAAAATGTTACTAATTACTTAGTCCAAAGTATTAATTACTTAGTCAAAATGTTATCCTCTTTGATTTTATCCACTACTACCTAAAAATTAGCATTTATATTCCTTTTACCTCTGGCCTTCTCCTCTTTTTTATATTTATCCTTATAACCTATTTGATTTATCATCCTCCATTTTTGCACATTCTCTTCATGTATATAAGGAATATATTAATTTTGATTTATCTTAATTTATGTTTAATTTTATTAATTCATAATTTATCTCTTTAGAATTTTGGTTTTATAGATGATGAGAGATGGTCTGGATACCCTACATGCATCAGAACAAAATTTTACTAATATTGTGGTTTCATCCTAAGATCCATTAGCTCCCCATCAGCACCTGATTCAGAGACATAGAATCATGAGAACACATAGTAAAATTTTTTTTAGCCTCAAATAATGATACTCTGTGTCAAATTTATATTTGTATTCACATATAGATCTAACAATACATGTATGCTCCATATGATTTTCCATTGTGGATATATTCATGGTCACTCTGCCCAAGATAATTGCTTAGATAGCATATGGTGATTCCAGAATCACCATGTTATAAAATTTTATTCATGGAAATTCTATCATTTTTATGCATTAAATTTTATATTTCATATGGTGTGAAGGCACAATTATTTTTTGAGGTTTTGGAAGATATATTTGGTCCTTCACATGTTAATATGAGAGTTTTTCCTCATAATCAACAATGAAACACCCACAGTTCTACATCTATGGTGTGGAAGCCCAAATTATTTGGAAACAATGAAAGTAAGAGATCTAGTTGTTGTGTTAGGTAAGTTGTAGGCACAATTTATTTTATATGCCGATATGGTCCACATTGTATGCCTATATGGAAATTTTTGTATATGTATGCTATGGTCTAGATTATATTTAAATATGTCCTATTTTTGATGTAATAATATTTATGACATAATTTTTATACACATACATATTATTTGACATATATAGATCTGAATCATATATTATTATAATTCATGTATACATATTTACTTGTTATATGGCATTATTATCTGTTGAACATGTTATTGTTACATACATGTTATCCTTCTTGAAAGTATCTATGTGATGATTGTTGATTTATGTGATGGTATACTAACATTATCATATTTTTCATTAAAGGAATAAACAAAGAATGAAACTATATTAATGCCCACAAATGACTAAAAGTAAGTAAATGGGATTAAAAGAAACAACCATTAGCAATAGGAATTTATTGGAAGAGATACCCAAAGAAATAAAGTAGAAAGACATTTTACTTTTTTATATCATTGGAATAAATTTTAATTATGTAATTTACTATTATACCAAGTTGGTATTGACAAATATGTTTTGATTCCAATGACATTAATGAAGTCAAATAATAGTTCTTCAAATTAGATTTTTCCATGTTACAATCCATATTATCTTAATAAGGGTATTCATAATTATAATAACCATAATTTTATTTAATATTTAAATTGGTTGTATTGATCTAAATTTGTCTCAAATTCTACATCTACACCAATGCTATAATAACTTTCATAGCTAATAAAAATAGTTATAAATTCACAAAAAGGTTACATCCTTCTAGTCTTCGCTATCCATTAGTTTTAAATTTTATATACACAATCCTTGAAATCCATGGATTATGAGCAAATTTATCTTGTACAATACATAAATTCAGTGTATATACTAGTGGAAGACCTTCATATCTTCATCACACTACAAAAACATAATATTTATTTTCTTACCCCAATTAATTTGTCATGAGAACTTAGTTAGAGGATATAATTCTCTTGTAGCTCAAGTTGGTATTGACAACCACAATAATATTAGAATAAAACTTATGCTTCAACTTTGCATTTCAATATTTTGGAAATATTAGTCTTACATTAAATCAACTGAAAATAATAAGATAAGTACCATATCTCATATAATACATATATTTGATGTATATATTGTGAAAGTATTGAAGTGGAGTTATAAAAGAGTGTATCTTCTTCTAAAAAGATGAATTTACCAAACATGTGACAATAAATATATAATATTCATGCATATGATGAGGTAGATGAAGCAATTGATAAATTCTTTTCCTTATTATAGGGATATGTTCAAAAACATTTTAGTAGATGACACTTCATATGTACCACTTGGTGAGACTGAGATGAGGAACACTTTTCTATAAAATGAAGTGTCAAAGGTAAACTTAATATTGGAGAGGATGAAGTAGTCTTGGATGAGGGAGGGGTTTCCTAGTGTCCTTAATGGGTGGATATTTATTGTCTATCAACCATTAATTAAAAGTATTGTAGCATATTTATTATGTATATTCATGATAAAATAAAAATGTCATGATTTAGTCTAAGATCAATATTATCTAATTGGAAAAGGTAACTACTTGCTTAAACTATCTAGATATGGAAGTATATGTTCCAAATGGTATAAGTTGCATGAAAAATTTAACTACTTTCATATTATTATTTCTATGAGGGATAAATATAATATTTTAGTTCCTACATTTAAACGAATGAGTCCTTTGAGCCCCCTAAATGATTCTCCCTAGCTTGAGATGAGTGAGTCATGGTTGTATGTTTTCTCTTGCAACCAAATGTCTCTTAAGATATAAAACACTTATCATTAGGTTGTGTATCTTATTAATATCTATCCTAATTTATGAATTATATATATATATATATATATATATATATATACAACACATATGGGCATATAAATTCTAGAATATCCACCATATGCTCATTGTCGGGCCCTAGGACTGAAAGTTATAGTTAATCATATGAATCTCTTAAGAGAAGATTTTCATCCCTGAGTGAGAAAATGGACCAAACTTAAACCATGAATTTTAATAGATAAATTAGGTTAGAGATAAGTCATAAATTCCTAAATTTACATGGACAAGTCCTCTAAGAATCCCCCTAATGATTCTTTATAGCTTGGAATGAGAGAGAAATAGTTGCATGTTTTATATGGAAGACATATGTCTCTTAAGAGACTAAAAGGGTCACTAGGAGGTGTATATTGTGAATATCTATCTTAATCAACAAACTGTGTACATAGACATGTTTGGATTGGCATATAAATACTAAAATGGTCACCCTCCATTCTCTGTTAAACCCTAGGGTTAAAATTTATAGTTGGTTAGATAAATCCCTTAATAAAAGATTCTCATCCCTATGTTGTAAAACAAACCAAACTTATATTTCACATTAAAGTATATTTTTTAGGGGTATATATGAGCCATTAGTGCCTATAGTTACATAGGTGAGTCCTTTCAGCACCCCCTGAATGATTCTCCCCAGTTTAGGACAAATAAGAAATGGTGGCACATTTTCTCTGGTACCCAAATGTCTTTTAATAGACCAAAAATTGGTCAATGGTAGATATATATTGTGAATAACTATCGCAAATAATGTACCATATACAAAGATGATTATAAATGTCAATATAAACACTAGAATAGTCACCCTTGGCTCTCTATCATCCCTTGAGACTAAAATTTATAGTTGGTCAGATGAATCCCTTAAGAGAAGTTTATCATCCCTGAGTGGGAAAATGGACTAAAATTATATCATGTGTTTTAAGAGATAATTTTATGGTAGATATGCATTTTTATCACCTACACTTACATAGGTGAGTCCTATAAACAAACCCAAAATGAGTCTTCTTAACTTGAAATGAGCGAGAAATGGTGGCACATTTTCTCTAGTAAACAAATGTCTCTTAAGAGACCAAAGTTTGGTCAGTGGGAGGTGTATCTTATGAATCACTACCCTAATAAATGAACCATATGTGAAAATTCATTTTTATGGGTGTATAAACACTTTATATCCACCCTTCAATCTCTAATAGGCTCTAGGACTAAAATTTATAGTTGGCTAAATGAATCCCTTAAAAGAAGTTTATCATCCTTGAGAGAGAAAATGGATTGAACTTCCATTATGCATTGTAAGAGATACGTGAGGGGTAGAGACAAGATGTTAGTACCAAAAACTACATGGGTGATTCCTATGAGCACCCCCAATGGTTTTCCTCATCTTGGTATGATTAATAAATGGTGGAATGTTTTCTCTAACAATTAAATGTCTCTTAAGAGACCAAACATTGGTCAGTGAGAAGTGTATCTTGTGAATCACTAGTCTAGTTGATAAACCACCTATGTATATGCATCTGAATGTGAATATAAATTATATAATGGTTACCCACTACTCTCCATTAGGGCTTGAGGTTAAAATATGTATTTAGTAAGATGAATCCCTTAAGAGAAGATTCTCATACTTGAGTGGGAAAATGATTAAACTTCTATCACACATTATAGGAGATAGATAAGGGATATATATGATTCATCAACACCTATATTATAAATTATATGTCGTATAAACACCCCCCATATTATTTTCCTCATCTTTGGATGAGCTAGAAATAATGGCATGTTTTCTCTAGTAGCCAAATGTCTCTTAAGAGACCAAAAGCTAGTTAGTGGGTCACGTATCATGTGGCTCACAATAAAAATTGATGATTAATCTTCATGGGTGTGTTTGGATGGTATTATAAACATTATAATGGTCACCTCTACTCTCCATTGGGACATGAGGTTGAAATTTGTAGTCATTTGGAGGCATAACTAAAGAGAATCTTATCATCCATAAGTGGGAAAATGGAATGAACTTATGGTGTGCATTAAAAAATAACTATGAGGGGTAGAGATGAGATATTAGTACCTAAAATTACATTTGAAAGTCCTATAATCATCCCTTAGATCATTTTATGCCACTAGGGATGATTGATACATGGTAAGAAGTGTTATCTCATGGCTAAATGTCTCTTAAAATACTAAAAGTTAGTCAATGATTCACATATCCTTTGACTCACTATCCCAATCAAAAAAATATCTTCAAAAACACATTTTAATGGGTGTATATATGATATAATGTCTAACCTACACTTTCCATCAGGTCTCAATATCAAAACTTATAGTCATTTGGAGGCATCCCTAAAGAGAAGCTTCTCATCCCTTAGTGGGAAAATGGACCAAACTTTTATTTTGTGTTTAAATAGAACTATGAGGATTATAGATGAACCATCATTACCTATATTTTCATGGATGAGTCCTCTAAAAACCCCTAGGAAAATTCAATGCCACTATGGGTGAGAGACATGACAATGAGTTTTCTATCACAACAAAATATCTTGTTAGAGACCAAAATTTGGTCAATGGGTCAAGTATCTTTTGACTTTCTAGCCCAATTGATGAATAATATACATCAATGCATCTATATTATTTTATAAATTATATAATGGTTAACCTCAACTCTCTATTATGCCTTAGGATTGAAATTTTTAGTCATTTAGAGGCATCCTAAAAGATAATCTTCTCATCCCTAAGTGGTAAAATGAATTAAACTTCTATCATGCATTGCAGGAGAATTGTAAGGGGTAGAGGTCAGATATTAACATTTAAAATTACATGGATGAGTAGTATAATCTCCCTTAAGATAATTATGTGCCTCTATGGGTGAACAAGATAGAACAAGGAATTTTATCTCATGGTTAAATGTCTCTTTATAGACCAAAAGTTGGTAAGTGGGTCATGTATCTTTTGACTTGCTAGCCCAATTAATGAACATATTCATATATGAATCTAGATGGGTGTATAAAAATTGGAATGTATACCCTCCACTCTCTTTTAGGCCCTATGTTTTAAATTTTTAATCATTTGGAGGCATCCTTAAAGAGAAGTTTCTCATCCCTAAGTGGTAAAATATACTAAACTTCTACCACATGTTGTAGGAGAACCATGAGGGATAGAGATGAGTCATTAATGCCTAAAGTTACATGGAAAATTCCTATAATTTCCCCCAAGAGAATTTTATGCCACTATTGGTGAGTGAGATATGGTAAAGAAATTTTTCTCATGGTTAAATATCTATTTAGAGACCAAACATTAGTCAGTGGGTCACATGTCTTTTGACTTGCTAACCCAATCTATGAATCATCTTCACCAACACATCCATATGGGTGTATAAATGTTGAAATGGCCACCTTATGATCTTTGTTAGACCCTAAGGTCAAAATTTTAACTCCTTTGGAGGCATCCCTAAAGAGAAGTTTCTTGTCCTTGAGTGTGAAAATGGATGGCACCCATTGCACGAGAGTTATCAAGGGTAGAGATGAGTCATTAGTGCCTACAGTTTCATGGATGAGTCCTATAAGTTTCCACAAGATAATTTCATGCCATTTTTGTTGAGAGAGACATGGTAAATATTTTTTATTATGGCCAAATGTTTCTTTAGAAACTAAAATTTGGTCAGTGGGTCACATATTTTTGGACTTGCCAGCCCAATTGATGAATCATATTCATCAATACATCCATATGGGTGTATAAATGTTGAAATGGCCACCTTATGCTCTCTGTTAGCCCCTAAGGTCAAAATTTTAACTCCTTTTGAGGCATCCCTAAAGAGAAGTTTCTTGTCCTTAAGTGTGAAAATGGATGGCACCCATTGCACAAGAGTTATCAAGGGTAGAGATGAGTCATTAGTGCCTAAAGTTTCATGGATTAGTCCTATAAGTTTCCACAAGATAATTTCATGCCACTTGTGTTAAGAGAGACATGGTAAATATTTTTTATTATGGCCAAATGTCTCTTTAGAAACTAAAATTTGGTCAGTGGGTCACATATTTTTTGACTTGCCAGCCCAATTGATGAATCATCTTCATCAATACATCCATATCGGTGTATAAATGTTGAAATGGCCACCTTATGATCTCTGTTAGACCCTAAGGTCAAAATTTTAACTCCTTTGGAGGCATCCCTAAAGAGAAGTTTCTTGTCCTTGAGTTTGAAAATGGATGACACCCATTGCACGAGAGTTATCAAGGGTAGAGATGAGTCATTAGTGCCTACAATTTCATGGATGAGTCTTATAAGTTTCCATAAGATAATTTCATGCCACTTGTGTTAAGAGAGACAAGGTAAATATTTTTTATTATGGCCAAATTTATCTTTATAAACTAAAATATGGTCAGTGGGTCACATATTTTTTGACTTGCCAGCCCAATTGATGAATCATCTTCATAAATACATACATATTGGTGTATAAATGTTAGAATGTCCACCCTTTTTTATTAATTGCGACATGGGGTCAAAAAATTTAGTCATTTAGAGGCATCCTTAAAGAGAATCTTCTCATCTCTGAGTGGGAAAATGGACTGAACTTCTACCATACATTGTAGGAGAACCATGAGGGGTAGAGACAAGCGATCAATGTTTAAATTACATAGAAAAGTCAAATAAGTTCCCGCAAGAGAATTTCATGCCACTAGGCATGATATATACATGGAAATTATGTTTCTATCATGGTCAAATGTCTCTTTACAGACCAAAAATAAGTTAGTGGGTTGCATATCTTTTGACTCGCTAGCCCAATCAATTAATAATCTTCATTAACATGTTTAGATGGGCATATAAATTCTATAATATCCACCCTCCACTCTCCATTGGGCATGAGGGTTGAAAGTTATAGTCCTTTGGAGGCATCTCTTAAGAGAATCTTCTTGTCCTTGAGTGAGTAATAGACTAAACTTTTGGTGCACATTTTATTATATACATAAAGGGTAGAGAAAAGTTGTTAGCACCTAAAATTAAATAAATTAATCCTATAATCAACTCCTAGAGCATTTTGTGCCACTACATATAATTGATACATGACAATGAGTTTTATCTCATGGTCAAATGCCTCTTTAGAGACCAAAATATGGTCAATGGGTCACGTATATTTTGAATTACTAGGCCAATCAAAGAATAATTTTCACCAATGTATATAGATGGGTATATAAATATTGGAATAGACACCCTTCAAAAATTTGGTCAGTGGGTTGCATATCTTTTGAATTACTAGGCCAATCAACGAATCATTTTCACCAATTCATATAGATGGGTATATAAATACTGGAATAGACACCCTAAACTCTCCATTAGGCATTGGAATTAAAATTTACAATCATTTTGAGGTATCCCTAAAGAGAAACTTCTCACCCCTAAGTGGGAAAATAGACTAGAATTTTAGTTCACATTGCATAATAACTATGAGGGGTAGAGATGATCCATTAGCACTTATAGTTACATATATGAATCCTATAAACATCCCATGGATAATTCCATGCCACTAGGGTTTATCTAGACATGGAACCAATTTATTTTCTCATATCCAAATTCCTCTTTAGATACCAAAAGTTGGTTAGTCAGCCACATAGATTTTGAATCGCTAGCCCAATCAATGAACCTTCTTTGCACCATTTCTTATCTGTTAGGCCATGTGGTTGAAATTTATAGTTGTTTGTAAGCATCCCTAAAGAGAATATTATCATCCCTAAGTGATATAATAGACTAAAATTTTTCCATGCATTGCTTAATAATAATAAGGGGTAGAGATAAGCCATCAATGATTATAAATGCACTAATGAGTCCTCTAAGTACCCCAGAATAATTTCAGTCTAATAGGGGTGATCAAAACATGGAAATGAGATTTTTCTCATGGCTAAATATCTCTTTAGAGACCAAAATTTGGTCAATGTGTCATATATCTTTTAGCTCACTAGCCCAATCAATGAACAATCTTTGTCAATGTATTCATATAGGCATATAAACATTAGAATGGCCACCATCCTCTCTTAGTTAGGTCCCAAGGTTAAAATTTTTAATTGGTTTATGGCATCCATGAAGAGAATCATCTCATCCTTGAGTGGAAAAATATACTAAACTTCTATTATGCATTGTAAGAGAATTATGAGGGGTAGAGACAATTGATCAACACCTATAGTTTTGCTAACAAATCCTATAAACATCTCCTAGCACATTCCATACCATGAGGGATAAGAGAGATATGTCAATGAGTTTTATATCATGGTGAAATATCTCTTTAGAGATCAAAATTTGGTGAGGGGGTCTCATATATTTTGAATCATTATCTCAATTGATGAATCATCTTTACTGACACATCTCAATGCATAGAGACAAATCATCAGCTCTTATTTTTTATGAAAGTATCTAGGAATCTAAGTATCCATAACCACCATAGATCTAGTGAGATAAACTAGGTTTTATCCATCTGTGATAGTTGTGGTTATTATTTTTGCATCTACACAACAAGACAACCAATAGTCTATTCCCTCATCATTATCCTCAAGTGTAATTACTAAAAAAATGTGCCCTATATTTAATGTATGATCAATTTTTAGAGACATTTAGAAAAAAATTAAAATGTCACTGATAAAACTAAAGGTAAATTTAAATTATAAATAAAATGTACTTGTTTACACAAGATCTAAGATGTGGTCAAAGTCAATTGATGATGACATTTCATGATCCCATAATGGTTGGAATGAATCACTAGTCTCCATAGGTATTAGGGGTCTAAAATACCATTCTTCAACCCATTATTTTGACTCATATTCATTCCATACAACCCAAACAAAATCATGCCATATCCCTAGTATAAATAGTCCATGAACATAATTTGATCTTTGAATGAAGTGGAAAACACTTGATCCAAGTACTATACTTTAATATACATACATTGCCTTATCTTCTTCCTCCATTAACCAAAAGAATCTTTTCACATGAGAATATTTATCTGATCCATGAGAAAAAAATTCATTACCCCAAGTCATAATACTTGTAACATCAATAAAAATAGCACCATCATTGTGCTTTCCCTATGTTTTTTTAAGGTCTTTTTAACACATTCACTAGAACCATCGTGTTCCCCTTTTCCTTACCTAACCTAAAATAAATTCCAAAAATATTGAACCTTATTCATCTTTATTAACCACTAAAACATTTGAGAACTCCTAAATTGTCCCACATAATTGTCTAAAAAAATCTAGTTTGTACTGAACAAGATTTCTCTTGATTTCATATTTCTATAAAATATGTCAAAACAACCTTTGAAAAACACTTGAGAATGTGATCTATCATTGCTCAATAAAATTGGTACTCCCTCAAAATCTTTTAGATGTCCTCTGTGTTATCATGTGCATGTTTTAATTTAATGTGTGCAAAAATTCTAACTTGAATTGAATTATAGTACTAGGATTGAACCTTATTTGTGGTTGTAGTATGTAGTTTTCATTAAAGTCCACAACCGAAACAATGGTTCCAACTATGAATTTGTATTTTCATAGCTTGAACTGATTACCTAACCATTTTTCCTTGTATGTGTTTCTTGCATATTGGTAGATAATATTCTTCTTGAATTCAAAAATGAAATCAAATACAGACACTTGGGTCATAATCAACTCACATCTTAATGATTGTCTTCCATATTTTAATACATATTTATATATTTTTACTTCTTAAAATAAATGATTTATTTTCCAAATTAATTTGAAATTTCATGTATACAATTATTCAAATTCAACAAACCACCACAGGTGTTACATATTCCATCTAAACATTCTTTGGAAAAAAATTCTCCCTTGGGTCTTTGATAGAAAATTCTTGGGATTAAATCTCTTAATGTTTTATGTGGGGAAGCCATTGTACATTCTTGAATAATCTTGTTAGTATGTAAAGTATAATGTATATGATGCAAAACATCAAAATGCATAGTAAATTGAGTATGGATCCTACAACAACATGTAATGCATGCATGGTTGATTTTAACATTAAAATTCTTGCACATATCAAATGAACTTTGGTTAATTATCAATTTCCCATTAAATTTTTCAATAATTTTTTTATAAAATTATGTTGGGGTCATGTCCAAGAAATGTTTTGCATGTGGCTCATAGATTTTTAAACTATTTCTTCTCTTAACAACATCTTTTACACTATATGATACCCTTTGTTTTTGTGTCAAATTTTTTCAATCAAATGTCTTGTTCCTTAAACTAATACCTTATATTTTCATAGGAGTCTACCACCATACACCTGAAAATCTATGAGTAAAGGGTCATCAAGCCTTATTCTTTTGTTTATGGCATTTATTATAGTTTTCTTATTCAAGTTCAAGGTTGTACTTATTTTACTAAGAAATTAAGCTTTAGATGTTGACTTAATCACTATATATTTTTGTATGCATCTAATTCCACTAATCAAATTAACTCATTAAATTATGCCTAATTTCATATAATATTGACACTTAATCCCTATATCTAGTATTAACATCACCTCTTCATGCCCTTATGTTAATTAATTAATTAATTCTAACTACATGAAATACCCCACTCTCCTCATATTCATATTTCCTAATATTTTAATTCATAATTTACCCCACTTTCCACATAATTATTAATATCCTAATTCTTTATTCACCCAATTTCTAATCACATGCTCCCCCCAAAATAAAGTCTAGAGGTTTATAACCTCTATAAATTTCTCCCTTCTCAAATTTGAAATTTAGGAGGGAAATTTCCCCTCCAATTCCTTTCAAAAACCTCTTTAAATTTAAGGGACATCGCCAAGCATTGATAACACAAAGAATGAATCCAAATCTATGTTACCTTCATCACTCTCCTTTATTGATCTAGAATCAGAAAAAAGGTTTTAAACCATCCTTGCATCTATATACTAGATCTCGTACACTCTTTCATTCATTATATCATCTAAACATTCAAAGAAGCCATTAAATTTTACATATTGAAGCCATTGTCAAGAAATCCATAATCAAGCCAAATAACATTGGAGAATTGGTTATAAAATCTTGGAGGGAATCCTAAGGGGAGCAAGGTGATGGTAAGAATCTGTTCATAATTATGATTTCTCCTTACATTCTCTCCTATTGATGTTCTTTGTAAACTTTGAGTTAGATTTAGTATTATTGTGCATATGCAGATCTATTTCTTAAATTTTTATAAGATTAATTTGGTGACCATGGTGGGATCCCTCCTCCTGAATAGACATCTTTTGTCATAAGTGTGATTACTTGAGATTTATAGGTCAGGTTGAAGAAGAATTTGGTGGTTCCAAATTTAATATTATTTGTACACATTATTTACATTATGTACATTCACATTTATTTTTAGTATTATATTTTAAATAATTATAACAATAATAGGATGAATTAATAAAATTAAGAATGCTTTGTAAAATTTCAAATATTTGTAATTTTTCAAAAATGTCAGTGTAGATATATGATTTTTTTGAAGTAGTTTTCTTCATAACTCAATGTGTGATTTTAAATATGAATATCCATCCACTCATTGAGTTTCATCTATGGATTCACTATCACTACACACCATCTATTATTTCTACCTTTACATCAACATTGTAAATTTATAGAAGCATGTTCTCTAATTTACACAGGTTTGTTTACCATTTCTCATCTCTTTTTTTACCATTAAAGCTTCCATGCATAGCCAACAAAAGTGCTAACAAGCACTCTACCAAAAACTCCTTCTTGGGCATATCTTGTAACCATCATAGACCATAATACAACACTTCCTTGAGGTAATTTGTCAAAAAATGAACAAAACCAAAAAATAAATAAAATACCAGGGACGTAATAATAAGCTCTACATGGGCACAACCTTACTATAAAATATCTTAAAGGAATTACATTTGTGGTTTTAGGGTTTGATCTATTTTCATTTGGCACCTGATCTTAGGAAATCCCAAGTTTGATCTTCCACTCTATAGTGAGATGAATAATATGAAGATCACCTTAGACCTACTTAGATCTTGTATCATGGTATCCAAGGCTTCTTTTAATGATTTTTGACTTAGATATACATTTTACACCCATTCAACTTGGATAAAAGCTGGGTCTCTTTGGTTCTTACTCATTGATCTCCAACTCATCTCAGTGTAATCCCTCAGTTGTACCTCAATCCATCATCTTGGATTGAACTCCCAAATTGTGGTAGTGACATCCCCTAATCTTGGTGGTATTTGATCTTCCAAATCCATCATAATCCTTTTACATCATATTTTACTTTAGTAAGGGTTTATATTCTTGACCTTGTTATTATTGATCAGTTTTGGCATAGAGTGTTACATTAATACTAAATCTATTAATATTTATAATATACCCAAAGCTTAATTCACATCTGACTCTATGTGCTCGATCCATACTCCATCATTTTACATAAGATGTGGGTGTAACATAAAAAAGAGCACACAGTTTCAATTATGCTTTTGCCCCTATTAATTCATCTTCATAGACTTTATATCAAACAACTTCTTCAAGTATAAGCATGAAAAACATTTTCCTTGAGCATTTTATGTTTCTAGTTCCTTGTGGATCATCCCATCCAACCACTCTTGATGTATTATGTAGATCCTTCAAGTAGGATAAATTTATATGTTATACTTATTTCTTTAAATATTAATCTTTACCTTGCCAATCCCACATCCTAAACTTGTACTACCAACTTAAAATTATGTAGGATTTGAAACAAATCATCCATCAATCATGTCATGCCAAAAGGAAGGACTTCACCTCTGTCAAGACAAGGGTAGGGTTTTCTCTTTTTTATAGGTTTAAATTTAAATTTATTGATAATAAATTATCCTAAGCTCTAAAACACATCCATTCTAAGAGATAAGGTTAATATCGCTCTCTATTAGGTGTCTTGGCATGTCATTGGGTTAAAAACTAGATACCACACAATCTAGAGAAAATTCCCATTTTCAAAATATGCTTTAAGATTTGTCAACATCAATAATAATCATACCACCTTTTAAAATATTTTGCTCACTCATTTCATTTGGCCCATTTTGACTAGAATTTCATTGATTTGTCATGATTGATGGGTCAACTAGTCATGTAAATATTTATTTGTGATTTTAGATACTTGGTCCAAAAAAATAATAATAATATAAAAAATTAAAAAATAAATTAAATAATAATATCAATAACAACAATAATAGATTTTTTACAATAATAATAATAATAATAGTCAATATAGTCTTTATTGAAAGGATTTGTTCATTTTTTAAGGATAAAGGTGCTATGTTGTTTTATATAGTAGAATCAAGTGTTCCTTTTCAACAGAGGCATTTTTTCTAACCTATAGGAACATAATCATCGAATATAAAACATAATAATACTATTAATGATATTCTTAAAAGTTGTTCCCCCCAAAATGCTAATAATTGAAGTCTCTACCATTGCCTCATCAAAATTACTAATCAATGTGTTTTACAGATTGACCAATTCTAGAATTAGCTAAAACATTTTTTTATCACTTTTTTGGTTCTTGATTATATTAGAAAAGTAAACATAAATAAATTAATCAGTTAATACATCATTTTTTTGATTTCTTGAGTGTCATCCGAGGGATATAAAGGTGTATTATCTCTTCCTTGTGTCCTTACGACAATTCTTGGAGGATAAAAAACCATTAATAAACCCTCCCCATTTTTCTTCTTAGGGTGTAATATGACCATAGAAGTGACATCCATACACTTTCCATTAGTCCCTAGGGGTAAATGATGTGGATTTCATCACCACACATTATACCACACTCCACGTTCTAGTGGAGTATAAATATTAGGATAGCTATCATTAGGTGTTAAAATGGAATTCCCCATAAAGAGTTTCATAGAGTTAGGGGCATTTTAGCTCTAATACGTAAAGAAGTTCGACAACATCCTACATAAATTTGGGCCCCACCATACCAAAAATATATCATGGAAACCCCTAGTGAGCATGTATAAACCTATAATAGAACCTTTAGATGTAATAGTTGCTATGCTACTAGAGTCAGTATCAACTCCCAAGTGACTATCAAGTGCAGATGGGTTTGAGAGGGTTTAATAGATTCCATAATAGGTCATCAACCTATGAACTCACCCATGAAGATATTTTTTGATGTAATCATTAGGTTACACACCCTTTTGGTTGCTTAATATTAGGGCTTATGATTGGGCATGCTTGTGTGACTGTTATGTTAAGGCCCATACTTTTTGTGAACTGAGTCAGCCTACCCCTATTGCTACCAAAACCACCTAGTGAAAATATAGTGATATGCCATCTGAGGACCAAACCAAACTATTTCATTTCCATATCACTATCCACACCTTTTGGATATTAAAATTTGTCTTGGAACCAAAACTTTGGTGGTCATTCATCATTCTCTATCAAACATTGTCAAAGTTTTCAACCATGTTAATTTTTGTCTATCACCCATTGTCTTACCATCTTACCTATTCATATCTAACACCCATATAAATCATTGACATGCTATCATGAAGGGCATCTAGTCGTCTCATCCTCTTTCCTAGATTGAACCTTTATAGGTTTATTACTTTGGTAGTATTTGATCACTCTAGTCTTTATATCCTCAAATTCTAATCTAAGTCACATCTAAATACCTCTCTTGACCACTTTTAGTCTTAGGACAAGATTACTATCCAAATTCATCTTCTCTTTTATTTTCCTATATTAAAAACACACCTAGTCACCATTCTCACATCACCTTCACCATCCACCGTGCCTCTTAGAACCTATGCCCAAATATTAAGAATAAGATAAGGATATAATCAATAAAATGTCATCTTTGGGAATCTAGGTGAATAAAATTGGGATAATTAATAAACACATAGATAAATGTATACCCATAGAGAGGAAGATCAATACATTTAGGAGAATCATGATCAAATTCTTGCCGAGGTCATTAGAATGGGGGGAACACTAGCCTTTAACTTTGATCCAAGCCTCTCATAACATCTCATCCATCCATCTACAAGACCTAACACTCCACCCCATAAAAATAATGTCAAAAAAGAACAAAAAGAAAATAATATCATGGATCATGAACAAGAACTTGATGAAGAACAAGAACCTCCATAAAATAATCACATTAAGATTGATAGGAGAATAACCATCTTGGAGGATCGATTAGACAAATTGACTTAGAAAATTAATTCCCTTACCTAATAATTTTGTGCTCAAAACCAAAGACCCACTTCACTTAGATAGATTTTTATAAATACCCATCCCAATCATTCAAGGCCTATAACAAGTCAATCACAAGCCTCCAATCCCCTAGTGGACCCCTCATTCTCTCAAGAGTGGAGGATGATGAAAGAAACTCTTCAAAAAAATTATCCTTGCACCCAAACCATGAGATATAAATATGAAGACTTTTATACATCCCCCTTGGACATGAGTATCTTACAAGTACCATTTTCAACACACTTTGAGATTCTAAAATTTGATAAATATAAAGGGAAAAGGGATCCATGAGACCATGTGGAAGAATTATATGTAGTATGTCACAGGGTTTCCTATGATGATGCTTACCTTCTAAGACTCTTCCCCAAAAGTCTCATGGGGCCAGCACTAGAATGGTTTATGCATTTACCTTAAGGGTCCATATCTAGCTTTGGGGAATTAATAGAAAAGTTTTTGTGACACTTCTCCTTCAACATTGAACATGACATATCCATCATATATCTTTACAATAATAAGCAAAGAAATGGGGAGATCTTGGCCTCATTATTATAATGGTGGAGAAGCATCACTAGTTATTTTCACTACACAATCTCTAAAAAGGAGTTGGCCAAAATATTCATTGACAATCTCAATGCTAAATTAAAGTATCAACTAAAGCTAAAATGTGCCAATTATTTTTTATTAAATCATAGAAAAAAAGATCTAAATTGAAAAATCACTCATTTAGAATGGAATGATTAAACTATATACCCAAAATGAACACAATCAGAATTAGGATAATACTTTTTTAGGCGAGCCAAAGATATTCAATAAAAACAAAAATGTCACAGGGGATAGTGTAACAGATTATAAACATTTGTAGATAATGTAGAAAGATTCCCCTATTAACAAATAGAAAAATGTATCCACTATAAGGGTACCACAAGAAAAACAAAAAACCTCAAATGGGAAAGAATTCTCTAACTAGTTTTGGTGTACCTACATAATAACCCTACAATAATTAATCACTACTAATATGATTATTCTCCCTAAAATCTAACCATTGGATGATAGTAAGCCACAACCAGATTGGTATCACAAAGATGAATTTTACCAATATCATAGAGTCAAGGGAGACAATACTAATAAATGCATGCAATTAAGGAACTACATAGAAGACCTAATTGAGAAAGGAAATATAGAAGTATAAGGGGAGAGTCTAACCAGTCAATCTAGAAATTAGAGCTAGAATATATTAGGACCCCTTTCCTAAACATGATCAAAGGCAAAATAAACCACTTAAGGATCAAGGTCAAGCCTCCACTTCTGAAAAAATGACTATCATTCCATTCCAAACCATTATATCAATATCATTGAAAGTTGAGGGCCCCAAGATCCCACATAGCCACCATTCACCATCCTTAAAAGTAATAGGGAAATAATTGACTATGTAATAACTATATGGCATGGCAAGATTAAAATTCTTGTAGCACCACATAAAAAATCATCCACCTCCACATCTCAAAAAGTTAATATCTCTAAAAAAATCTCAATCTCTTCTAAAACTTCATATGACATCATCCAACAACTTGAGATAATTCTGGCTAAAATATCTTTATGGATCTTCTTAAGACAACATCGATACATCAAGAGATTCTCAATAAAGTCCTAAATGAACTCAAATTTCCCATGGATATTGACACAAGCCAATTTCAAGAATTTGTGGTTCATTTATCTCCTTCCCAACATACCACTTTTAGTGCATAGGATATGCCACCTATAGGCCCCCATCATAACTATCCATTATTCATTAAAATTTATATGACCAATCATAAAATCCCACAAGTACTAATAGACAGAGGGTCATTCCTTAATTTGTATAATCTTGATTTTATCAAAAAAATTGGGTACTCTAAGTCTTTATTAGGGCATAATTTAGTAATTATCAAAGCATACGATGATAATGAAAGGCCATTTGAAGGAACTATTTATCTTCCTATAGTTGTTAGACTTGTAGTCCACCAAACCCTAATCCATGTAGTGGATATTTATCTCCCATATAATTTACTTTTGGGATGCCCATAGATTCATGAAATGAGAGAAATACCCTCCACCCTCCATCAATGCTTAAAATTCCCTCATTTAAAAATGGAGGTTACCATCCCCAGAGAGATATGACACTTTCATAGCTATCAAATGGGGTAATTTAATACTACTTTCTATTTCCCCAACACTCATAGTTACACTTATAATTTTAAAGCTAAAAAATATATCCAACTTGATGATATACCATTTGCTTCAAATGAATCCCTAGATATCACTCATCTCAATATCACTTCTAAAAGTTGTGGAGAGTATGAATGCAAAACCTTATGTTATAAACCTACCAGTCTTCCCACATAGTTACGGGTCCCTGACCATGAGGAAATATAAACTTGTTATTTATCAATTTGGGTCCATGACCTTTACTAGTGTAGGCATGCTTTCATAAGAATACTTTAATGATCCTGATGATTCATGGCTCATTCTTGAAGATGAGGCCTTGTAATTTCATAAACAAAAGTACCCCTAGCTTCAAAATATGCTTCATAATATGAATTATAAAGGTAAAGGACTAAGAAGAGATGAATAAGGTAGGATGGAACCTATAGGGGTTCATGAACACTAAAAACATCTTGGCTTAGGATAAAACCCTTTGGGCATTGACCTAAACACTATCATCTTGGACACTTATTTAGTTATTTATGATTCTACCTTTGACAAATAAATTGAAACAGGTTCTATCTATGGTCTTTATGAGGAGATAGTTGCCACCAATCTCTTCCTTGACACCACCATCTCCAATATCAACATCTCCCTCCATTATCTCACACTCATAGATTGGAATCGAAAGAATGAGCCCTCCTTTGAAATGTTTTAGAATGATGAAGCCATTATTGAATATCAAGGATCAATAAATTTTATGCCATCAGGAGACCATAAGAAAGGGGTCTTTATCAATCTAAATGAGTTTGCATATTTTGGAGAGCAACAAATGTCTCTAAGTCAAATAACATGAATATGAAGATAAAGATCCTTATTAAAATCTAAAAGGCATTCAACCCACTCTTGTTGAGTGAGAATATTATCTAAAATTGGATACAAATCTCCTGAGAGACTTTGATTTAGAAGAGGAATTACCATCACCCCCAACATATCTATAGGACTAGTCAGCTTCCCTCATTGAGGAGGTTATAGAAGTAAATCTTTGAATAGATGAAAGTCTTAAAATCATTAAATTAGGGAAAATTTTTACATTATAATGGCAATAATTTATCATTGAGATTCTCAAACAATATTTAGATGTGTTCACATAGAGTTATTATGACATGTCAGGGCTATATCCAACCTTGGTAGTGGAACAATTAGTGGTACTTCTAAATATAAAGCCTCTTAAATAGAAAATTTGCAAAATGCACCCCAAGGTGGCCCTCTTGGTCAAAGAGGAGTTTTATAAATTCTTAAAATCTAGGTATATCCATCTAATTGACTATTCTAAGTGGATATCTAATATTGTCCCCATGGCCAAACCACAAGGAGGAATCAAAATTTATATTGACTTTTAGGACAAACAAATCATGCTCCAAATATGAATTTAAATTACCTAGTATAGACATGATCATAGATTCTACTAAAATCTATGAGATGTTATCCCTCATTAACAGTTTCTCTAGTTAAAATCAAATTAAACTCACTCCTGAAGATCAACATAAATGGCATTTATTAATCCATATGGGACACTATATTATCAAGTGATGCATTTTGGTCTTAAGAATTCAGGATATACTTACTAAAGGGCTATGATAGTAATATTCCATGGCATAATGCATGATATTGTATAAGATTACATGGATGATATATTGAGAAAGGCTAAACTCTAATCTAATTATCATATATCCCTAAGCAGAATATTTGAGAGGCTCAAGGAATGTAAGGTTAGACTAAATCTTAAGAAATGTGTGTTTGGAGTAACCTCAAGAAAATTATTAGGGTTCATAATCTCAAGAAGAGGCATTGAAGTAGATCAGGCAAAAGTAAAAGCTATTGTTGAAATGCCACCTCTTAAAAATTTGAAGTAGTTAAGGATCTTTTAGGGAAATTATAGGCTATTCATCAGTTTATATCACAATTGGTAGACAAGTGTCATAACCTCACCCATCTATTAAATAAGAGAACTCATTTCAACTAAAATTCATAATGTCAATAGGCTTTTTATAATCTAAATCAATACCTTTTTAAGCCTATAGTATTATCACCACCCATCTCAGGAAGGTCATTATCTGTGTATATCTCTATAACATCTTATGTTATAGGGGCCTTACTAGCTCAACATAATGATGAAGGTAAATATTGAGTAATTTATTATCTAAGAGGGACCTTAATCTCATATGAGCTTAAATATAACCCTATTAAAAATATTACTTGTTTGTAGTCTTCACCTCCCAAAAACACAATCATTATATGTTGAAGAACCAAGTGAAACTCATAACAAAGGTTAATCCTCTCATGTACATGATATCTAAATCAGATTTAGCTATTAGAATGGTCAAATGGATTATGTTATTAAGCAAATTTGATATAGAATATGTAAATCAAAAGGCCATTAAAGGACAAGTCATTGTAGATCAACTTGCAATAACACCAATTACAGACACCAAGCCTCTCATCATGGCCTTTATAGATGAGTGTATATTGGTCATTATATAATAAAATAATTAGAAGTTGTATTTTCATGTCTCTTTAACCATACATGGGTTGGGAGTAAGAATCCTTTATGTAACCCCATAAGGTTACCTAATCCCTAAAGCCTTCTGAATTATTATCCATTGCACAAACAATATTGATGAATAAGAGGCACTCATTTCCAAGATAAAATTGTTAGAGTATGTATTTCATGTGTATTTCTCACATTTGCTATGTCTTAGTTAGTCATTTCATATTCTAGTGAGTTTGTCCTATGTGAATATTTATCCCACATTGGCTAGTTAGGCTAGATTTTTATTTTACCTTACCTATATAATCAAGTGCTTACCTATAGTACTAACATGCTTCATTATGCTTCATTTCTAAATAATATATGATAAGACTTATTTTTCCATATCATATCTGTAGCTTCCTTTGTGATGTTTTGTTTGCCAACACTTCAAATTATTTTTTGGAATGCCTTTACCATTCCTAGCATGGTATCAGATCCTTAAAAAAGTTACAACCATCCATTAGTTTGTAATTTAGATAATTTTATTCTACTCCTTCTTATCATTGATTCTTCCATTGTCATGGAGAGGAAGTGTAGAAGAGATGTGTGCGAGAAGATATTGGCACCCTTTGGTGCCCTTTTTCAAGACTTTTAAAAGATTTTGAAGTTTATCATTATTTTTTAAGCTATTTTTTTCAAGATTATTAAGGAGATCTACTTATTGTTGTAGATTTGATCCTTTTCTATTGCCTTTGGAGAAGAAGAAGCTGAATGAAGAGGCTATGGAGATTTGATAAGGCATTGGATTCAAAAAAATAAGGTGTCATCCTTTTGATCTTGACACTTTTATGAAAATTCAGGGATAGGTGTTGAAAATTTGAGTGCAATAAATTAGAATTGTAAATCTACATTGAAAATCTGAAGATCTTGAGATCTAACTTTTTGAAGTGTAGTATTGAGTTTTTTATCAAACTTCTTGAGATCAATATCTTTTCTTTCTATTGTATCAATGGCATTATTTTATGCTATTAAGCATTGAAATGTTGGTTGGGTGGTTTTCTCATCTGTGTTTTGTTGTTGCATTAGATTTGTGATACACATTGGTTCTATTTTAGCACTATTCTCACCTTGTTACTTTGAGGAGTTGTTTCTTTTGTTGGTTTTGGATCTGTGAAAGGTGTTGAAGTTTGGCATTGAATTTTGGCATTCATATCTGATCTTGGCATGGATGATAGTAGATGTTGAAAAGAGTGGCATTGAAATCTTAATCTAGGTGTCATTTTCTAAATTTGTTGTTACAAGATCAAGCCTTGGTGCTTGTTTTCTTAGAAGATCTAAGTTTGCATCTTCCTTTTTGGATATGAGCCAAAAAATAATAGTAATCTTTTTTTCTCCTCTCAAAACTAACTATCCATTCATATTTTGCTTTTCCAATGTTGATTTTTTGTGTTAATCAGGAGGACATTTTTTCATGTTGATTAACATTTATGAGTCCATAGTTTAATTTCACTTCTAATGAGTAGTTGGATGACTATGTTATTTTTCATTTTGGCAACTAAAATCTATTTGTAGTGTTTTTAAAAAATTTTGACCCATTTTATGAGAAATTGTAATGCTCATAACTTTTAAACCATAACTTAAATTTGAGTTTTATTTTTTTCAAAAGTGCATATTTTTTTATTATATATCCATTGGTATCACTAAATTATAAAAAAACACTATTTTTTTAAGTACCAAATTAGGGGGGGGTCCTATAATACAATCTTTTGGGGATTGTTTCAGTGCCAATTTTGTGCACCCTTTACACTCTTTCTACTCTTTGGTGATTGTTATCATGGATTCCACTTTGATGTTAATCATTGTGAGCCTTTGAAGACACATAATTACCACACATGGAGACCTCATATGGAAACAATCATAAAGCATAAAATATTATGGTCCCTCATGAACAAAACACAATTATAGTTCACTTGTGAATTTGAAAACATTTAGCATAAATGTAAGTTTGAAGAATGTATGGGATTTTTCGGGGGATATGTGTATGATAGTATTTTATTTCATTTTTATGGGTGATATTCTCCATTCAAAATGTGAACTAAGTTAAAGGGTTTGTTTTGGAAAGTAGATCACTTGAGAGTGATGTAGCTTGAAGTGGAGCTTACTTCACTAAATTCATATGATTTTGCTTCCATTGTATACTAACTCACTAAATTTAAGTATTTTTTGACATAGTTGAAGGGGATTGGATGAGATAAAAAGGATGAAGACTGTGTGTACTTGATCTTATCTAAGTTGAGTGGCCCATTTCAAATATTTACTTTTACCTTTTTCTTTAGTATAGATGCATTAGGTACAACATTCAAAATACCAGATCTAGAGTTGTTTTGTAAGAGACTTACTAGGGAAGAATCCAAATTGTCTCACCTTGAGTCTTCTACCTCTCAAAAAGCATTAGTGGCCTCACATCCTAAGACCAAGGGAAAATATAAGGGTTAAAAAATAACACTCCTCCACCTCAAAATGCACCTAAGCCCAACACAACTACATCTAAATCCAAACCATCTTCTAAACCCAAGAATAAGTATAATCTATCTTGTTCTTATTATGGGGGGACTGGCCATGAAGAGTCTAGGTATTTCAAGAGAATGCAAGTCTTAGAGGATGTCATTAGGAAACACAAGATCTCTATCTCCACTCCTTATCCATCTCATAAGCATGGAAAAGTACTTAATGTTGGTAGGAGATCATAATTATCTATTTTAGATAGTTGGGTTCTAGATTTTCGTGCTTTACACCATATGAATTCTACCAAGGAGTCTTTTATATCACTTGATCTATGTTCCACTTCTAACATTGAGGTTGGAGATTCTTCATTTTTATTAAGGGAAATGCTGACATACAACTAGATGGTGGTTGTATCAATGATTCATTAAATGTTCCAGACATCACCTCTAATATACTTTCATTATATCATATTTTCCATTTTGGTCAGGGCAAGATAATGACTTTCACACCATAGGGTGCTAAAGTTTGAGATTTATTAGAGATACCCACACTTATTCTATAGGGTGTTATTGATCACAGTTTTCAACTTTATTATTTTGAGGGTTCTGATGATACTCCTCCTTTAGGGGCATGTTTAGTTTCTTATGTAGATTATAAGAGTTGCCTTTAACATGAGATATTTAGACACCTCAACTATAGATATTTAAAGGAGTTGAGCACTCATAATATGGTAGAGGGTCTTCCTAAAGTTTCAGATCTTGATGGATTTTTCCCTAGTTGTGCATTGGGAAAACAACACCAAGATCCATTTCATAAGGTCATATTCATGAGATCTTCACCAATTGAGCTTGTGCATAGTGTTTTGATGGTCTTTCCTACTCCTTCTTTCAATGGAGCTAAGTATGCACTTACCTTTATTGATAATTTATCAAGGTGTACTTGGGTTTATTTCCTCATGTACAAGATTAGTGTCTTTTCTCATTTCAAAGTCTTTAAGGCTTTGGTTGAGAAATAGTCATCAATTTTAATCAATAAGTTTCATATAGATAATGGGGGGAGTACTTCAGTCGAGAGTTCATTGGTTTTTTAGTAACCCATGGTAATGTTCACCAAAATTCCATTACAAATACTCCATAATAGAATGGATTAGCAAAAAGGAAGAATTGAATTCTAAAGGACATGGCTAACTATATGATGCATTCATGGGATTTACCTCATATATATTGGGTAGAGGTAGTTAATTATGCAAACTATATTCAAAACTGCACACCACATCAAGCACTTAAGAATATGACTCTAGAGGAGGCCTGGTCTAGAACTAAGCCCGATGTCTCATTTTTTAGTCTTTAGGAGCCTTACTTGGGAATTTATACTAGAGAAGAAAAGGAAACCATTTGACAAGAAGAGAAAATGTATGGTTTTTATAGGGTATTTTGAGGACATGAAAGCTTATCATCTTTTAGATCCTAATACTCATGATGTTCATTTTTGAATTCATGTATAGTTTAAAAAGCACTTCATATCTCATGACTCTTCATCTTCTTCCATGCCTAATTCTTCTTTTTTTGATGATTCATATCCTCTTGAGGATTCATTCTTTGAGGAGCTAGTTCATGAGATTCTTAAGGAGGTCATATAGGATGAGGATCTTGTTCACACTGATGTTGTTACTATACCCTAGGTAGGATCATTTATTATTATTGAGGTATTACCTTTTATTTAGGATCTTTCACCTACTCGACATCATCATGAACATTCTATGGGTAGTAGAATTTTATGTTAGGCATTTTATGGTGATCCACAGTCCTTTTCATAGGCTCATGGGATACAGGAGTGGGATGATGAGATAACAAATGAGTATTATTTATTGATAAATAGTCACACTTGGTATTTGGTCACTCTTCTTAAGGGAAGAAATTTGTCTAGGTGAAAATGGATTTACCACACCAAGTATGTAGCTGATGGGTCCATTGATAAGTATAAGGCACATCTTATTTCAAAGTTATTCTTTGAAATTGAATGTATTGACTACGTTGAGACTTTTTCACCCATTTCCAAGATGGATTTTGTTCACCTTCTACTTTATATTACTGCATCACAGGGTTAGCCAGTATATTATATGGATGTTAAGAGTGCTTTATTTCGTGGAGACTTGTATGAGGATATAAATATATATATATATATATATATATATATATATATATATATATATATATATATATATATGGATTATCTTGCTTGGTTTTTTCATGATTTTTCTCTTGTTTGTCAAATTAGGAGGTTTCTTTATGGTCTCAAATAGGCCCCTTAGGCTTGGTATGAGAATATGGATTCATTTCTTCTCTCCAATGGCTGTGTTTACTACCATTTTAATCCCACAGTGTAAATTTAGAATATTAGGGAGGACATTGTTATTCTATCCTTGTATGTTGATGATATACTTCTCACAAGAATTTCCTCATCTCATATTTAAACTATTTAGTAAGAAATTTCAACATAGTTCAACATGACTGATCTTGGACTTCTACATTTCTTCCTTAGTTTACAGATTTCACAGTCAAACATGGGGATCTATTTAAGTCATTAGAAGTATACCCTTAATCTTCTTCAATATTTTAGCATGACTGATAGCAATCTAAGTTCTTCTCCTTTTTAGTCTAGAGTGACTCTCACTACCTCTTGTACTACTTCACTTTGTGATCCTACATTGTATAGGTAGATGGTTGGGAGTCTTATGTATTTGATCCATACTTACCCTAAAATTTTTTTTGTAGTTGGGACTATATCTAGGTTTGCACATGACCCTCATAATAGTCATTGGTAGGATACCAAGAGGATTTTATGATATCTATAAATCACTACTTATTTTGGATTACATTACACCAGGGGTTCTATTTAGTTAGTTGGATATAGTGATTTAGATTGAGTAGGTTCTCTTGATGATATGCATTCCACTTTGGCTAACTCTTTTGCCTTGGTTCTTCACCTAGTTAGTTGTGTAAGAAGTAGCAGGCTATTAAAATTTCATATATAGAGGTTGAGTATAGAGCAATAGTTATAGTGAGTCAATAGATTATTTGTCTTTGTCAATTATTTATAGAGTTTGGCTTCACATAAGATTCACCCATTGTACTTTGGTATGAAAACTAGAGTGCAATTCACATATCTCATAATGCAGTTGAGAATTAGTGGACTAAGCACATTGAGGTGTATATGCACTTCATTTGTCATCACATTTAGGATGGCATTCATAGCTTGGAGTAAATTCTAACTCAGCATCAAGTTGCAAATATCTTCATGAAACCTTTTGCATCACCATATTTCCTTAAGTTATGTGACATGATTAGGGTTTTAGAAGTTATCCTTGGGGGTTGTTCATGAGGACATATTACATCTTCATCTCATCAATACATATTATACATGAGTACCTTATTATTCCTATTTATCGAGGCACATGCTATAGATATGCCACTATTTCATTTTTGGCTTTTTTTAGCCCCTAACTTCACTTGAGAGGGGGGGGTGCTAGAGTATGTATGTCTTGTATATTTATCATGTTTTCTAGTATCTTAGCTAGATATTTTATCTTCTAGTGAGTTTATCCTATGTGAGGATTTATCCCACATTGGCCAATTAGGCTAGTTTAGTATTTTGCCTTGCCTATATAAGCAAGTGCTTACCTATTGTACTAGCATGCTTCATTATGCTTAATTTTTAAATAATATATGATCTGCCTTATTTTTGTATATCATATCTACAACTTCATTTGTGATGTTTTATTTCCAACACTTTATATTCTTGGGTTGGAATGACTTTACCATGCCTAATAACAACCCACCATCTAATGGAATATCCAACATCTTCAGGTCTTTGGTGACTCTTAATTGATTATCATATAGGTGAATGAAGAGTTTCAGACAAAATATGAGAAATTACTTCCCTATAAATATTTAGTGGACCAATTAAAGTAATTTTTTTAGTCAATAACATTTGAACAAGTTCTTAGGAGAAGTAATAAAGTCATTGACTTAATGGTCACCATTAGTTATTTGATATATCTTACAGAAGATGTCCTTGAAGGCATTTTTCTAATTGAACAACTATTATTGTAGGCTCATCAATCAATGTCTCATTTTAAAATTTGCGTTATCCCTAATCCTAGTCTACTATCATACCATGACATTTACATTTACTTGCATGACAATATTCTACCCCCAGACTTCAATCTCCACCAACATAGAGCCTTCATTCATCACACATCCCATTATACCATCCTTGGTAGAATGCTTTATTAGCGAGGCTATGACAAGACCTTGTTGAGATGCCTAACATAAAAAGAGACTACTCTTAAAATCAAGGAGGTCCGTGATGGTATCTACGGTGGTCATGTAAATGGGATGGCCCTAGACAAGAAGTTACTCTAGATAAGATACTATTGGCCCAAAATAGATCATGATGCCTACTAGTATGTGCGTAAAATGTGTGTCTTGTCAGAACTCATGATAATTGAACTCATGCCCCCACATAAGAGCTATAACCTATAATGAGCCCATGGTTATTTCCCATATGGGGAATAGACCTAATTGGAAAGATCAATCCTACATCATCTGATGGACATAAGTTTATAATTATAGATATGGATTATTTTATTAAATGGGTTGAATCAATGTCATTAATCTCTACCACAGGTCTCTAACTATCAAAATTTATTCTAGATCAGATTATTTTTGCCTTGGAATCCCAACCAAAATCATATTAGATGACAAAAAATCTTTTAAAATTAAAGAAGTTGAAGACTTGTGCAACATAAAAATAGGCCAGTAGGTGATATTCTAGTAGAGTGAACACACAATAATTATACAACAATAATGACCCTATTTGTATTCAAAATTATGAAAGAGTATGTGTTTCAATTACCTGATGTATTAAACTACCTTACTTACTAATTATCTACTCTATTATAATAGCCTGGTGAAGAAGAATATAAAAGAGTAGTGGGAGCTAACTCATAAGAGAACTCATTATGGGACTGAGTATAACTCACTATGGAACTCATAAGAGAACTCACAATGGTAATTAGTTGAACTCCAAATGGAACTCTAGGTGGAACTCACCCTCTCACCCACTTAACCTCATATCACACTTAATTAAGTTGAAGATACATGTGTAGGGATTATCCATTTAATAAGTAAATGGAATAATTAATAGCCTACAATAACACCCCCCCTTAAGTGAAGCTTAGGTTGGTAGAAAATAAAATATGGGTCATAGAAATAAGGCATGAGAAGGTACCCACATACAATACAACTCTTAATAAGTGGAATATAAGGAGAAAACCTAATGGGAAAAAACTCCCCACAAAAGGGAGATAAATAAAAGAAGGTAGGACTTGAATGCCCACTCCAATACCCCCCCCCCCCCCCCCCCACCCCCCCCCCCCACATTAAGCATAGCTTAGGTGGGATATAAAATTAGGTCCAAAAATTTAGGCCTAATGAGGTATCTAAGTACAAAGCGATGATCCCAATATCCTAAAAAATATGAAGGATGTGTGTCTCCATAAAGAAGAGCAAGAAGTTATGTGCATAATATCACATGGTGAATGTTATAGTAGGTCCCTCTATAACAGATGTTATCACTTTTTTTCAAAATAAAGAAACCATGAGTTATCAAACTACTAAATTCCCACTCAATGGAATGTAGATAGGAATCATGATGTAGACCTCTCAAAAATGCTCAAATATCTCCCTGTTAATGCTCAAATGTGCCAAAGTCTAATCAGATATCATAGGACTAACTATAGAAGATGGAAATGAAGAATCATATAGTGAAAGGGAGAGAATAACCAGAGAAGAAGATGGACATGTAACATTTTTTGAAATAATGACCATCAAAAAGGAGAGCAAGGCTCAATAACTATCAAAACTAAAGACTGGTCTATAAAAGAAGCACTCATATCTACAAGATGAATGTTTACAGGAACATATGAGTTGTTAATACTCTTAATGTATATACTCTCAATAAAACCAACAAATTCCTATAAAATGAAAGTATGTGAAGGCTCTGGAAGAGAAATAATCTGCATAATAATATATGTAGAATTTGTAATGAGATAGTAAAGGTCTGGTAAAATCTCATTCCATAATGGGGGATCGACATAAGGAAGAGCACTGTCCACCATGTATGCATCATCATAAGAAATAAAATCATAAGGATAGAGTATAATAGTCTTAGAAGAGACAATAGGAAGTAAAGGAGGAGGTATGACAAATCTTAGCAAGATCACTTAAAAGACTCTGGATTATGCTCTAAATAGTATAGGGACACTCTATATAGTCCACATGGTAATGAGGATCTATGAAAACATGTAGTAACACAATGGAAAAAACTTGTCATAAGTATTAGCCTACTTATCAAACCAAACATGATTTGTGGGTGTAAGAATTTATCCATTTACGAATGGAATACGATTCATGTGTGTGAGAAATGTTCCATGTAAGCATGCCACAAAACATAATTATCCTTTACAAAAAGGATCACTAGATATAAAAATATATTCTAATCTACAATATCTCAAATGGGATCAACATGACTAAGATAAGACACCAGGGAAGTGCATAACTACACAAAATACTCTGTAATGAACCCCTAAAGCACGCTCATGAATTAGACATCGAGAATAACTGAGAATGCATCCAAGTGAGAAATCAATGTTGGAGTAAGGGAAAAAAATGGTTCACATTCTAAATATGGACTTAGGATTAGGCCAAAAATGATTCCATACATAATATAACAATCAATACACAAAGTATGCCACAGAAAGTAGTAGGGCCTATAGAATAAGTAACCCCTCATTGAATATGGCACTTTATAATTTTATTTTATTTTACAAAAAAAAGTAGACCAATGCATGGGAAATTAAAAAACATGAATTTTTTCAAAATATGATGCTCAATTTTGATCTATTGATCAAAAGTTATAACACAATAGATTCCCCATAAATGAGGCCTATTTAATAAAATTGCACTAGAAGTTTAAAAAAATTATCCAAATAAAGGGTAAGGTAGCCTTACATCTATTCATTAGAATCGACACAAAATGATGAAACTCCTTAATTCAACAAAATTCAAAAAACACATGTCCCATGCACCCCTACATGTATTTTTATAAAAAATCCTCTTTAAGGGGGTTTTAATTAAAAATATACAAATGTATTTAAAATAAAATATAAAACATGTTTTAATTTTCAATTCTTTTTAGGGTAATTTAGCATTGACTTTTAGCAAGGGAAATAAGTGACCTAGAGTGGCACTACCATTGGAGGTCACAAGGCTCGATTTGAGTCATACGATGTTGTTATGCATGCATAGGTAGTTAAATTCCAAGGCATTTTGATTGCAATTATGAAGCTTTCATCTATCATGGCAAGAAACCACTCATGCAAAATATCCCTTCATGAGTTATTTTTAGCTAATAACTTCAAGTGCATATTAAGTTCTCAGCTGATAACACCATAGATTTTACATCAACACTGCCAACTATGTATGCTTAGAAAATATGATAGATTGTAAAAAACCTAAGAAAAGAAAGTCCAAAGAATATACAAATTATTTTCCTTGAGTTTGCAATAAGGACATTAGAGAAGATAATATTGGTGCTAGTTATTAGGTCTATAAATGCATCATGAGGTTTATCACAGATTGTGCATTTGTGTGTTGTTACTACCCTTGCACACTTCTACTCCTCTACACCCTCACGATTGTGAATATACCCTTCATTTGTGTTAATAAGGCCTTCTGCTATGCCAACAAAATGAGTCCAAAAAAAAAATCAAATCAAAACATGGAGGATGAGGATGAGGATGACAAGAAGGAAAAATGGTAGAATTATACACGTCCATGGTCTTATAAATAATATCCATAGAAGAGCAAGCCACTCAATAGATCACCTCATTTTAAATTGGACATTAAAAAGTTCTTGTATACATATGGATTTTACCATGCAAGGAATTTACCATGCATAAAATGGAAAATAGGTGTCGATCCAAATACCCAATGTGAGTGAAGACCAATGGTAGTAAAGAATTATCACCAAATGATGTAACCATAGGTTTGGAGAGGGTGCATCCCAAAAAACCAATTAGTCTTTCAAATCTTTCAATTAAATCATAAAAATCCTACTAACTCTACCTCTCCATGGCATGTATGAGTTCCAGATCTAAAACAAGATGTACACCAATACATAAGCATGCATATGTGAATATGATAAATATGAAAATTCTTCTTAATAAATTCAAAGAATACAATAATCAAAATAAAAATATAAATTGATGCTCATTACCAGAACCTAAAGCTTTGATACCATGTCATAATAGACTAGTACATGATCTTATGGTAGAGTTAGAACACAAGAATTCTTCAACAACAATGACCATTTTTGTATTTACAAATATACAAGAGGATGTGTAATAGTTTCCTGATGTATTAAACTTCCTTACCAATTATTTTCTATATTAAAATAGCTTAGTGAAGAGGAATATAAAGGAGTAGGGGGAGTTAAATCATAGGATAACTCATTATGGGACTGAGTGTAACTCACTATGGAACTCATAGGAGAACTCACAGTGATACTTAAGTGAACTCGAGGTGGAACTCTAGGTAGAACTCACCCTCTCACCCACTTAACCTCTTATCACACCTATGTAAGTTGAAGCTACATGTGTAGGGATTATCCATTTAATAAGTAAATGGAATAATTAATATCTTACACCAAAATACAATCATTATCACATTGTTTAGCATTTATCCAACCCCCTTTATCCCTAGAGTAATGGTCAAGTAGAAGTAACTAATAAAATGCTTCTCAAAATTCTCAATAAAAATGTCAATGATGTTATTATAAATTGGCATTTACAACTATATCTAGCTCTTTGGTCTTATAGAACCAATGTAATAACACCTAGTGGGGACACTCTACATTCTCTAGTCTATGACATAGAAGCAATATTTCTCATTGAATTTGAGCTCCCCTCCTTATGAATCTATTTACAGGGCATAATTATTGATCATAATTATAGACAAGAATGGTTACAATAGATTGATAAATTAAATGAAAAACATTACAATACCTTAGATCATTTTTGGGCATATCATAATAAGCTCAAGGGCCAATATTGCAAGAAGATCTAGTTTAGAGAATTTGAAATTGGTGACCTAGTCCTAAAGGAAAATTAGAAACACAATAATGTAGAGAGAGGAAAGAAAGACAAATTTGAAGCAAATTAATTTGGGCCTTATATCATCATTTCAAAATTTGGATTTGGAGCCTACAAATTAGATACACTAGATGGTGATGAGTTTGATGAACCCATGAATATTATGCATCTTGAGTTTTTTTATACTTAAAAGTCCCAAATAACCTTCATCTATGAACCCCCACTCTTGCGGGTAAATCCATCACCACTCCACTTCTCTCATATTTTTAATCCATTCCATCATTTCCATAGGACCTTTGTCCTAATAGTGGGTATATAATATATCCTCAGGGAAAGATAAGAGATATGAGTTTCAATTTGTGGTAAATCATTGCTAAAATGCGAAGAGGATATCTATTGAGGAGTCATATAAAACATCTAATCCACTTTTTAAAATATACCCATTCCATTTTGGACACCCTAATACATATCCCAATTACTTTCTCCTTGACCACTCTTCTTCCTATTAGCCTCAATTAAAATCATCTATTACCCATTGATCCCCTAAGCAGATGTTTGCATGAAACCACTAACCTCATCACTAACAAAGGTTGTATAATGTTTGTATTCTAGGATATATAGTATGTTTTGTAATTGGATTCTAATCATCCATTTTAGACCTTAAGAATTTTCATTATAACTAGTTTTGATCCTTGCCTCACTTATCTTAAGAAAACCATTTGGGCACAATTTACCCTTGTAAATATCTATATAGTCTTTTCTATTATAACATTTTGTATATAGTTATATTTTTCCCTTAGTACTCTTTTTATTTCTATTATTAAAACACAAAAATCATTTGTAACTTATGAATGTAGTCTTCCTTATAAATGTGCTTGTTTTATATATCATAGTCATGTTGAGTGATAACCTTTGCACATATCATTTATATATTTATTATTCATAATAATTGAGTCATATACATAATTTCTATTTTTAGATGTTAGATAATAATCTTGTGTTATTGATTTATTGAGTTTTTAAGTGTTAAATTTTTATCCTTTTTACTAAAAGGAACGAGGATGGCATTAGGTGACTACCCAACATAGAAATTGGTAATATCACTAAATGGAGTTCTCACTCTAATTCCCCCATGCACTTTGAGTCAAATGTGATTTTGACTATCCTCATGTTGTGGGTACACTTATACTGACAAGTACAAAAGTAACATTGGATTGCATAATCTACATGGCCCAAGACATTCTCACTACATCACTAATTTTACTACCAAAAACATCCCTCAAGCATGAACATTATACTTATCCATATCATAAAAACTAAACACCTTTATCACATTATTCACAATTACAAAAAACACACACCATACCATTATCTAAACACATATTAAAAATACTACAAAAATCATTATATAAACATCTGGTTGTTATATCAACAACTAGTACATAGCCTACTCAATCCCCTACATACTTAGCTCATGGCTTGGGAGGTACCCTAGTCGATCCTAAGGTACCCACTAGCCAACCACCTTTCCTTTGTTCTACAGAACTAGCATCTACTAACTCCCTTTAAGGATAATACTGGCCTGAATTGATGAATTTTATACAATAATAACACACACTAGATGGAGATGATCCTTATACCAACTCACTCATTCCATTGTTTGTATTATCTTATTTCCCTTGTATAGGTCCAACTCCCTCTCGATCACCCTATAGGTCCCCCTATGAAATAAAAGGATGCCTCTAAGTCCTATAGAGCCTTAGGCACATCTTCTCACTTAGTACCTTATGAAACAAAATTGGTGCATTCACATTATGGTTGGGGTCTTGGCTCCTATAGTTTCCATTTTGTAATATTACTTCCAATAAGTCTATCACTCGATGTAACATATGGAAAACCTACATGTTCACTTCATAAATCTGCTCTAATGGTGGTACTAGCCTACCTTATGATATTTTTGGAGTATTTGACTACATATACTTACACAAACTACATAAATGATTATAAAATATTGTACTACAATAACAAGCCTCAAATACTCATGTGTTATATACCACCCACATCCCCACAATCATCAGTATTACTTTCCTAAACTTGCCGATAAGATGGGTCCCAAAAATGGTCATTACTTTCGTACACACATTGTCACCACTCATCGAGTTCCATCACATCATATTTAGGCTACTTTCCAATAACTTTTTTCCCATACTCATGAACCCACATACACATCATAACCATTCCCATTATTATCCTATTGGCTATCAGTATCATTCCATATCATATCATCACATTCTAATCATTACATGATATAATAAAATGATCACATTTTTCTTTATTATTATCAACATAATATTGAATATTACATCATATTCATATGAGGCATCCACATTTTTTCAAGCCATCAAAAAATCCCCATCATATTTCACACATCTCCACAAACCTTTTCACATCATTTATTCTATAAGTACATACACTTATTGCATATGATCCCAGCTCTACTCCACTTATACATCATGACCTACATCCCACCCTGTGGTGGTGGCCTTAGTGAAAGATGAACTAACTGGCTTGATGACTTGGAACATGATGTCCTCTTAGATTGACTAATCACCCTATATGATGGAGCCATTTTCCTTACTATCACCATGTGCTCATAAAAATCTCTCTAATTTTATATTTCTCAATCCATCCTCACCACCTAGACTGTCACATCTCTTAACCCCATGGAATCCAATAGTATCTAATCCATATTTATCTCCATCTTGATGACCCATGCCTCTACCTCTCAATGCTCTAATCATCCCTATAGCTACATATGGTCAGCCCATATTCAGTCCACCTATTCTTATATCACCCCAATCTATGCCTCCCATCAGTTCACCTACTCTAGAAATACATCTACCATTTGTACATCTCTTTGAAAAATTTGAACCTATAAAATTGAAACCTAGGATTACAAACCTATTATCTCCCTTCACACAACTATTAATCAGATAAAACACTCACTAATGCCCTTGTTATTTCCATTTCTTCTCCCATGCCGCTACGATTAGTATACATTCCTTAACCATTGTCCTCATCACCATATTTACAACCATCTCAATGTAATTCCTATCACCATCATCCTCTCCAATGCTTGTTACCCTAAAACACAAAAATAATTACCAATTCAATAGCGTCGTTGTATTTTATGACTTACACAACATCCCAACCCCTTCCTAGAAATTAGATTTTATACATCCTCTGCCCCCTATTCCCTTGATGATTTTTTTCTTAAACCCTTCCCAACCATAGCCTCTTATAATTCCTCCCTTAGCATGCAAATAACCCCTTCTTATGACTTTCCTTTCCCCATACCTGACGACACCCATTACTCCTGTAGCTCCTATACTTTACCCTACAGGCCCCTTCACCTTGTGACATGTCCACGTAACCTCTTCTTGATTGAGAAACTTATTTTCAACACCCCAACCCCTCAAATTTATTATTATTACTTGCATGACCTCTACACCATCCCTTTAACTTTTCCCCACACTCTAACCTATGTTATCCCCATCATAACACTCAAAACACTAGTTTTTCACACACATACATACACAATAAATAACTCATAATTAAATCCATACCTGGTTTTAACTCCCACCTCAGTGTCAATCCTCCTACTCTTCCTCATCACCATTTTGTACACCTAGATTTTTTCCCATATGCCTAAGCCACAACCTCCCTCTCACAACACATTATACTAATTTGGCCTTTTCTCTTTTCTTTCCATGCCCCATGTCTATCTTACACCTTCTATTCTCTTTTAATATTTTTATTAACCACATCTGATGTGTCTTAAATAAGAGATAAGCTTCATCTACCTTCTTCACTAGTGACCACATCTTGCTCATCTAGGTAACTGAGCTCGATAATGATGATGCTATCCCTAGTGCCATAGAAGGATTATTGGTACAAAGGTATGCAGACATATGATGCATACACCTACTTATGAATAACTTGTATAGGATATTCAAACCCTACCAACCATATTAGTTATCTTCCTTAGCATATAGTAATGATGACCACCTATGCAGTGAACGTATGCAGGTTTCACATCCACTAGAACTAGTAAAACTTAGCTCATAGAGATTATGGTCTTTTGAAAAAAACCTATATAGATATTGATAAAGGTTTCGCTCTTAAAATTTATCTCATAGTGATAACCACTACCACTCCACTCTTAATGCCCCATTCTACCACCTTGTGTTGGTAGCCTAATAGCATTCTTTGCCTCTTTATCTGAAACCACCTTATTTGTATCAGCTCCATTTTTCTATGCATATCTATAATTTTTGCTTCCTATTTATCCACTTTTCTCACTCAAAAAATATTAATCCCAATACATATAGGATCATTCCACTCATACCACTCCATTGACCTTTGGTCTTCTTCATACTCTACCATCACATCAGTCACCTAATCTATTTAACCATCATCATCACATCATCATGACCCCCATCCTTCATCAAACATCTCTCAAAGCTATCATTACACTTTTTTATCATCCATTTTAGACCTACATTTCTCCTAAGTATGTGTCCTTTTTTTGGATGTGTCAAACTATCATGGCTCTCTTTATCCCTCTTTAGTTATGGTTTATTCCCCCTTGGGATGTGTCAACTATCATGACATCATCCTTCTCACTTCTTATGCATATATCTTTACTAGGGGCATTGTTGATGTAAATCATGTTATAGCTCATCCATATTATTGATCTTGTACCAATCTTATTCAAATTCAAACCATCTATTTCATCCTCATGTATCTTGTTACTCCCATCATCCTTCCCATTTAGGGAGAACTATATCATCTTGAGCTCTCTTGAGACTATGTAAGCAACACTTGGTCACCCATGGTACCCAAGAACAACTTAGCCACACTAACCAATCCTTCCCTCTCCTCCCTTGGTCACTCAATCACACTATTTTCATCTATCCAATACTTCTTACTCTCGCATGCTATGAGTTATCCATGTCATTAAAATTACCTCATCATTGTCCTATTTTGGCATGATGCCCTCCTAGTATGTGTCCTTACTTAGGATATGTCAAAATCTCATGGACTCTATCATTTTGTTCCATATATATCCTTGTCATGCATCCATACTTGGGATACATCAAATTTTCTTGGCCTAATTCCTTAATTTTTTTGGTCTATGGTTCTCCCTTGCATGCATCCTTTCTTGGGATACATCAAATAGATTATGGCCCATTCATCACATTCAGGATTGTAACTCTACTTTATATGTATCCTTTATTGGGATATGTTAAATGCTTTTAGCCTCTTATCTTATCTTATCTCTCTTTGGGTATGTTTGATTCCCCTTAGGATGTGTCAATAACCATGGTATCATCTTCCTCACTCCTTGTGCATATATCTTTACCAGGGGCATTATCAATGTATATCTCACTACTCATGTCAATTTAAACTTCTTCCTCATCTAGCATTACTTTGTATATTCATACACCAAGCCTACATTTATTCCTTTTGAGTGGCCATCCATCTCCTTCTTTTTTGCATGTCCCCTTGAGGGGGCATCTGATGGCCACTAATTTGATAACACCCATTCATGTTCATCTTTATTTTTTGAAAGACCATTACTCCTTCCAATCATAATGCCCTTTAAAAGAGGGGTAAAATGTATGCATCTAATTCTGCTCACCAAATTAACTCATTAAAATATGCCTAATTTAGTCTAATATCAACACTTAATCCCTATATCCTATATTGACATCATTTCTTTGTGCCCTTAAGTCAATTAATTAATTAATCCTAACTGCATGAAATACCCCACTCTTCACATATTCATATTTTCTAATATTCTAATTCCAAATTTACCTTACTTTCCACATAATTTCTAATATCCTAATTCTTTAGTCACCCTTTTTTAAATCACATATTTTGCCCAAAAGAATATCTAAAAGTTTCCAACCTCTATAAATTTATCCCTTCTCAAATTTGAAATTTGGGAGGGAAATTTTCCCTCCAATTCCTTCTAAAACCTCTTTAAATGCAAGGGGCATCCCCAAACATTGAAAACACAAGAATGAATCCAAGCCTATGTTGCCTTAATCACTCTCATTCATTGATATAGAATCATAAAAAATATTGCAATCCATCCTTGCATCTATATAACACCTCCCATACCCTCTTACATCCATTATAGCATCTAAGCATCCAAATAAGCCATTAAACTATCCACCTTGAAGCCATTGTAGGTAATCCATAATCAAGCCAAATAACATTGGAGAATTGGTTGGAAAATTTTGGAGGGAAGCCAAAGATGAGAAAGGTGATGTTAAGAATCCATTAATAATTCTAATTGATCCTTATATGCTCTCTGATTGATGTTATTTTTAAAATTTGAGTTAGATTTGGTATTATTTTACATATGTAGATCTATTTCTCAAATTTTGCTAAGATTCAATTTCGTTCACTTTTCTTGCCATATTACTATCTTTTTTTTGAGTTGTAATGCCTATTGTATTAAATGTATTAAATAACTATTTACTATTGCATTATTTATTCCCTCCATATTGATTATTCTTAATCCTAAATTATGAATCATAGGGCACTTTTTTTTATTTTCATTAATTGAACAAAAAGTTGATCATTTTGTATGGATTTTATTCTAAAAATCATAGTCTCATAAACATTGAGTATGATGTTGAATTAAACTTTTTTATAGTTTAACTTCATAGGTTATATTATTTTCTCATCTATTTCAGCCAAATACTTTGGTGTTCACCACATTTTCCTTGGAGGTGTGGGTTTATGAGCTCTATTTTGTATTAAATTGGATAGTGTTATTATTTCAATCATAGAAGGGATATTATAGTGTTGGGTAGGTACATTAGACCATACAAGTGAAGTTAATGCATCTTCATCAGGAGAAAGATGAATTGGGTTCACTACTCAATGTTGATTATCATCATGCTAAAAAAATTCATTATGGATGGATGTTTCATTATATTAAGTTTCTCCATGTATTTCATCACTCAATGTAAATTCATTAGTTACATGTTATAAAATTTGAATTTCATCATTAAACAAGGATTGATTAAGTTCTTTTATATCATTTGAAGACATATCTAAATTAGTTATATGAAATTAGGCATGTTATTTTCATTTCAAATATTACCTAATGTGAAGGAAGTTCTTTCACCTTACTTAGAAGATCTGATGGATGCTCTCCTGTCTACTTGTATTTTTCTTTATTTTTCTCTCTTCACTTCATTTTCCTCATTTATTAACTCCTGAATTCTTGTTTTGTAGTGACTACCTGGCCCCATTAATTATTTTTTACTAAAATAAGTCCAGGTCTAGAATAAAATATAAAGAATTTATAGTGATTGAAATAAAGTGAATGGAGGATTTGCAAAATTTATAGTGTTAGTAGTAAAAATGAGCTTAAAGTTTGTAAAATATAAAATGAATGAGTAAATTTTGTGGACATAAGATCAAATTTTGTGAACCAAAAAGGGTGTGTGTGCTTTTAAAAAGCATGCAATCATTTATGGAAGTAAATATAAATGGGCAATGTTATTTAATGCCCTTTACTGACATTAGAAGGCCGTACACTCTTTGTAAAGTATGTATGCCATTTTATAAGGGAATTAATTATTTAAAAATGGTGTGTGCCCTTTTCAAAGGGTTTGTACCCTTTAAATATCTATAAAATTTCAGTTCTCTACTTTTCCTCCAAAATTAACTTGGTTTTAGGCCTATGGGTCCAAACCTAGCCTAAACCCTATTATGAACCAGCCCATTTGATTTTTTTGGAAATTTATGTGTCCTTTCCATCTTTGTCGACACTATAATAAAATATTTTTTATTATTTAAAAAAATTATATGGATTTATAGAGGAAAAAATGTAGTTTTTTAATATATAATGTTTTTGAATATTAAACTATTATTTGTAATTATTACTTAATTTATACATAATATACCCTATTATGTACTTTATACATATCATTACAGATACATTTATAACTTATTAATCATTAATCAAAAATTTATAAAATGAATACCTCAACAATCTACACATCATCAGCTATTCTTTAAAATAAATTGATTTTCATAAAATTAAAGTAAAAAAGTTATGTTTATACACTTGAAGATTCAATTTTCTAGCTATATTTATATATTTATATGTATGTGTATGTATATATGTGCACACACACACATATACATACATATATACACATACACATATATATACATATACATATAATCAATAATATTTGACATTTCATCTATCTATATATGAAATTTCATACAAAAATTTAATTTTTTACTCAAAAAGAGTGTGTTCTTACACATGAAATCTTCTTATCATTTTAAAAATAAGTGTCAAGGCATTGTCATAAATGCATCCATTTTACACACTTTTATCATCTGGGTATTAGAAATATATATATTTAGAAACTACATTCAAAATTTTGCAATTCATATTCTTACATCATTGTCAAATTTATTTTCTAAGTGTTTCTAAAATTCTCTCCAATTTCAACTATTATTATGTTTATAAAAAATTATCAATTTATTCCCCCCTTTATCCCTCATTATCCTACATCTACCCATAGTCCTCAATAGAATAATGTTTTAAAATGCCAGAATAGGTCCTTGAATAAAATGGCAAATAGTATGCTACACTTCAAATCTATTACACCTCAATATTAGGGTGATGCCATCAATTGTGCTTATTATATCCAAAATAAGGTTCCTCATAAAATATTGAAAGGACTCACTTATTCTTAAGCATTGAGAAATTAGAAACCCATAGTTAATAACTTTAGAGTGTTTAGATCTCCTATTATGGCCTACATTCCTAAAAAGAAATGAAATATAGTGGAACTTCAAAGTTAGCCTTGCATCTTCAATGGATATCCTAAGGGTGTTAATGGATACAGGGTTCTCCATCCCACCACTCATGATTTTTTCATTGAGATAAGTGTTCATTTCTAGGAGGGTCCTTTAGACTCCACAATTGACACTTAATCCCTCTTCCTTGGATTCACTGGGATTTGATGGCAATTCTAATGATTCAGATCCACCTAAGTAGCTTCCTAATGATCAATATTTTTGTTCTAGTTTTGATGACAAGAGTAGTGATAGGGTCTCACCTCCTTCTTATCTCATACTATCTTTAGAGGATGAGGAATATCCTCTTGACTCTTTGAATTTTGGTCCTCTTTGGGCTAGACAGATACCTCAAAGTTCTTAGCATTGGGTTGGAGATCCATTAGACACCAAAAAAACACATTCATAGTTTCATAATGTCCTATATGTACTAATTACATTTACTTTTAATCCATAATCATTTTTTAAGGCATCTGGCACTCCTGAGTGCCATATTATTGTAGAATAGGATATGGTTCCTTGCATAGGAATAACACTTGGGATTTAGTCCTTCTTCCTAAGGGAAGAAAACTTGTTCAAAGTAGATGGATCTATCAAATGAAATTTACATTAGATGTGTTTGTAGACAAGTTCAAAACATGTATGGTAGAAAAGGGTTTTTCTTATGTACCTTGCATTGGCCATACTAATATTTTTTCCCTAGTTGCCAGAATAAATTCAATCTAAATCACTATTGGCATTACCACAACACATCGATGGGATGCTCATTGGATGAGATGTAAAGAGTGCTTTTATTCATGGTGACTTCAAGTAGGAGATATACATGGATCAGCCAAAAAGTTTTGTACAAGAGTATTCCTTATTTTATAGACTTCAAAAATGTATCTATGGCCTCAAACAAGTTCCTTGGGCTTGGTATGCCAAGATGGACTCATTTATCCTTTCAGTTTGGTTCACTAGATTCCATTATAATCTTAATGTCTACATTTTATGGTAGGATGACTCACTTTCGATTCTGGTTATCTATGTAGATGACCTTTTAATCATAGGGAGTTCTCCATACATTGTAATAGTGAAAATTACTTTATCTGATAGGTTCTCAATGAATGACTTGGGCTTGTTGCATTACTTCCTTAGGATTAAATTTTTTTGGTCTAAATCTAAGATCATTATTTTACAATCCAAGTATGCCATTGAATTGCTTGCATGGATTGATGTGGCTAACTGTAATCCAAATCTAACTCCCTTTATTTCTAGTGTGAAGTTTGAGGGTGATTGTACTTCTCCTTTGGTTGATACTACCTTGTATCGATAACTTGTTTGTAGTCTCATCGATATTACTCACACTAGACCTAAAATCTCATATGCAGTGGGTATGGTCTCTAGATTTATGCAATAACCACATGAGCTACATTGGAAAGAAACTAAATAGATTTTCCACTACATTCAAGGTGCTCATAAATTTGAGATTCACTATGGAGTAGGCATCAACATTGAATTAATTAGGTATACAGATTCAAATTGAGTTGGTGATATTCAAAATTATAAGTCTACTTTAGGTTAACTTTTCACCCTTGGTTTAAGACCAATTAGTTGGTCAACCAAGAAGTAGAATGCTATTGTTTTATCTTTTATAGAGGTAGAATATAGAGGAGTTGTTAGTTTTTCCACTAAGGCTATCTATCTGCATGGGATTCTCATTGAATTTAGTATTTAGTTATGGTGATAAATTATTATCTTCTATGATAATCAAATCACTATTCATATTTGCAATAATCCAATCCTCCATCGGTGGACCAAACATATCAATATTTGCATGTATTTCATTCAGGAGCTTCTTCATGAGTAATTAATTGATCTTGTTATTGCCATACTATAGAGCAAATTACTGATATATCCACCAAAATTTTTATTGAGAGCAAGTATCTTCATTTTAAATCTCCTTGTAAGGTTCAAAAAACTCAACATTAACCTTTTGGGGGAGGGGGCATGAGGGAGTTTAGTTTCTTCCTTCTCTCTCTACTTCAAGTGTTAGGAGGGTGAGACCTAATTCTTCTATCCACATAAGCTATGATTGGGGGGGAAGGAGAGGGTGAAAGGAGGGGGGAGGGGTTAGTGTAGGTTTTTTTATACCATTATATGGTTGATGTTGTTTAGCTTGTTTAAGTGTCATATTAGGTCATTTAGGAAAATATGGCATAACCTATTTTCTAATTTTGAGTTACTTTTTTCCTTCTCTATAAATTTACATTTCCTAAAGCTATTTGGATAATGAATGATGATAATGAAAATGTTCTCTTTTTATCATGTTTGATTTCACTTGTACAACATGCTATCTCTTCTACATATTTCATTTGCATATTATAGAGGTTTGTGTATTTGTATCTATCTAGTCCTGATCCTCGATTGTGTCCCACTCTAACAACAACCACCCATCTATTGGGTTTAATGCTATTGTGGGAGATTTTTTATAAGGGAAAAATGAAGATATATCTTAATGAGGATGAAAGATCACAACACAAACACTTTATGTAATAAGGTGAAGACAAAATGTCAAATTGAATTGTAACTACACATCTAATTGTTAAGGAAAATTAGCATTTTAAGATGAAACTTGAAATAGTGGAGATTGGTAAACATCCCAATAACTTGGACAGAGATGGTAGTCCTTGCTTGAGCCACTCTTAAGTGATAATTAAAATGAATTTAAAGTAAATTTGAAATATTATTAAAATAATTGAACTAATGTAGATATCTTAAATATATTTGTTTGAAAAATATTGAGAGATATCAATCTTGAGGTGTTTATCTTGGATTTGTTAAATAGTTATAAAAATATTTTTGAAAAAAAAAGGGATCCAAACTTTACCATATATTCAAGATATTACGATTTTTTGATCGAATTCTCTAAGCACAAAAAAAATATTCTATATAACAATGAAATGAAGATCAAATTTAAGTTGAAATTACCCTATAATAATTAATTAAATAGACAACAAATCTAAAATTGACTATTAAATTTTAACATTGCATAAATATAACAATCCATCACCTCAAGATGCTATTATAAATAATGGTACTTAATTGAATGGATCATTTTACAAATTAAAAAATAATATTAATAATTGCATTATAATTTAAACTACATTAATAAAAGTAATTTTTTTTAGTCTTATAATAATTTAAACTCGTGACTTACCTACTAAGTGGGTTGGTTCAACGGTTCCTTTCCATCATGTTATTACAATTATATTATTCATGAAATAATACTACTACTAATAGATTGGCTTAAGAAGAGATAAAACATGTGTATTTTTCCAAAAATAACACAAATTGTGTGTGTGCACACAAATGCTCATGCATGTGTGTGTTTGCCAATAATTGTTATTCAATAGAGCAATCTTGGCTATCATAGTCTTATCAATGACCAATAATTTTCATGTATAATAGCAAGACCATCAAAGGCACTAGAAGTTGACACACGTCAACAATATGTTACATGTCTTTTTAATGTGTGTTATTCCTTTCAAGATCAATTATTTAATATACCTCTTCCATTCTTTAGAAGCCCAAAACCTTTTTTGATATTGTTTATGGAAAATATTTGTTGCTTACCAACACACATTTAAAAAAACCTGCCTTGTTGTGTTTTGTGATGTGCACTGAACAAGATTAAATGTTGTATATGGAGCCATGTTGGGTACACATGGTTACCTACACAAAGCATGGTTAATTTCTAAGATCATGCTCCTCCAACCCCTAATGTGAGTTCATAGGTGCCCTTTATAAATCATACAACCTCATGGGTTTTTTTTGTTTATTTTTTGGTTCTCCTTGGTCAACAAACAGTTTTCCCTTGTTACATAAGAGAAGTGGTCTTTGGGTCCTTCCCTCTATTTATTGTTGTTTGATACCATTTATATATCTTTTGTTCAAGTTCCTTGTAAAAAAAAATTGATTCACTTAATGTTTTCTTTGTTTTGCAGGTCAAATTGTTGTGGTCTTAGTTTTGGCATTTTTCCCATCTCCAATTAAGTAACTAACGATCCCTACACCCTTTTCAAGAAGGTTCATTCAAAAATCTTGTTGAATATTATTAAAGTGTTAAGGAAACAATCAAATTTATGAGAGATATAACATTTCCATAGGTCATATTAAGGCTAAGATTAATGAAAGACAAATAAGAGTGGTTTTTATCACATCAAATGTTCATGTGGCAATTTTTTCATTGGGGGAAATGGGTAGATCTATAAACATGAGGATCAAAGAGCATAAAGATATACAATATGAGAGGGTTAATCAATTTATTATAGCTAATCATTATCATTCTTCTAAGAATCACATTAAAATTGAGTACATTAAATTAATGGTTATTAAAAAACATTACTTCATGGGAAAATTTAGAGAAGCCATGGAAATAAACAAATGTGATTTCAACATTAATATAAATGATGGTATGGACTTAAGTCAAACATGGGGACCCATCATACATAGTATTAAATCAAAACCACTCAAAATAAGTCTTTATTTTTTAAAAACTTTTGTATATTAAAAATAATTTAAAAACTCTCTAGCCTCCTTTATTTGCCCCTCGACACCACCCCTCTTATTTTCACTTTTCACATAGTTCTTAGTTTATTTTTTACCCTTTCTCTTATCTTCACCCTTAAACTTGTAACTATATATGTTTGAGACATTAAATTTGTGGACAACCACCATTTAATTATGAGCTTCATAGGCTTTCAATTTTGTCCATAATTAACAAGTTACGAATTTATTAATTTGATTAAGTCAATAATTATTTTTTAATATTTGTATATTTATTTTCCCACCTTTTGAGGGCTAATCATAATTATACACACAAAATTAGTGTGTGTTGCCATGGCATCTTCAGGCCTCACCATTGCTAATGACTCTGAAAGATCATTAATGGTAATCTCACTATTACCTTGAAATTTGCCTCAAAACAATGACCAAATTGCCTGTATAAAGTGACATACATGATAGATATACATGGGTGTATGATTATGCATATTTCATTTCATGATTTGGCATTTTGTTTAATGATTTGACTTTTGAAATCATAAATCAAGACAATAGTATGGTTATGCATGTTGGGCCATGGTGATCTAATGAACATGTACTAGGTGCCTTATGTCTATCCCATGAACCCATACATTTTAACCCATTTATGGAAATAACACATTTTGTAAGCATAACCAAATTGCATTTGAACCAATTTTCTATTCGATTGAGCTCGAGCTCAAGTAGAAGGAGGAAGCTTTGTTTAAAAGTAGAAATTATCCTAAGTTAGTCTTATTTATGCTTTTCATACATATCATCCAATAAAGGCACGTGAATTATTTTATAGAATGACTCAATGACTATATAGAGTGTTTGTCCATGGAAGGTGACATGAACTATGAAAGTGATTGAAATGTATGGATGAATGAAATGTGATTATTGACTACAAAGGAGTAAAACAGTTTGTGGGAAACTATTTTATGGCAATTTATAATTGTAAAATGGAATGTTATTATTTAGTAAATGAACACGTTTTGAAATCAAAATTATTTTGCATTTGACTCCATTTTCTATTTGATCGAGCTCAAACCCAAGCAGAAGGAAGAAACATTGTCTACAAGTAGAAATTCTCCCATGTTAGTATTTTTTATGTTTTTCATACATAACATTCAATGAAGTCACATAAGTTATTTGACATAATGCCTCAATGACTATATAAGGTTTATTTACATGGGAGGTAACAACTATGAAACTGACTAAAATTGTAGGGATGAATTAAATTAGATTATTAATTACAAATGAGCAAAACAATTTGTGGGAAAATAATTTTGAAATTTTTAATTATAAAATACAAGGTTATTTTTTAAAGGGGTAGCCCTGTGTGTTTCCAAGTCAATGTTACCTTGTTTAAGTCCTTAAGAGGTTATGCTTGTGGCATTTGAAAAAATCATCTTCATTTTGTGCTCTCAATATTTGGTTATTTTATGCTTTTCTCATCTTATTTAGGTTTTTCTTCAAGAAATGTTTCATTAGAATTTACCATGACTCCAAGGTATTCTAATAGGCACTTTATTTTCATTTTATGCACTTTTTTATCTTGGAATGATATCCAAGTATAAAAACTTTACTAACATAAGTTAAACATATGCAGTAAATGTGTATCTATGGTTCATGTTACTGTGGTTTTAAAAATCATGGTGTGGACTATGTGATGTGCTTATCAAGTTAATGTTAGTTTTGATTGATTCACATTAATTTCCATTTATGTCTTTTTTTAACATCCCCATAGGAATTTACTAGAGTAATGCAGTGATTTTTTATTAAAAAAACTACTAAACACTTATTCTTTCATTAGATTATACCACGAGAATATAATTAGTGACCTTAACATACTAACTAAGTATGTTAGTCATAATTAAACATGTATCAATAATAGTTATTGATCACTATCAACTTATGTAAACTATCATAACTACACAAGGAAATTAATCACATTAAAATCCATCCATGGCTGGTACAATAATACAACCACTATTATCAATGTAAAATAATAAATCAATTATATTTTCAACAATCATGATGCCTTAATATAAGTACAATAATAGATACAATTCTCCATAGATTTTGAGTCACTCTAACTCCTGTATCTCTAATAATATCAAGTTTAGTCTCCAAGTAAGTACTACAGTGGGGAGAGAGATGATCATCTAAGTGCTTTTCCACACCAGTCATAGACTATCGATCCCCCACATAATTCCCTAAACAAGAAATGGACCTCCCTTCATAGATAGGTAGATAGTGATGGTGTGGGAATATAGAGAGACATGCTATTACCCATGTGCTTTAATATTTATACTATATTATGTGTACCATAAAAAAAATGTTCTAACATAATATCACACAAATACATAAATCATACATATGAAATGACAATGTCTATCTAAACATTTCTTTGGTCAATGTTTTTAAATAATTAGCAATCTCTAGGATTAGTCATATTCATACACACCACTTGATCAGATTACCTTGATCTAGCATTAGTAGGACTAAGTAATATAATGAAGTCTCTCTCATTGTTTAGTTAACACTAGTAATATGATATTTGGTTAAATCTATATAGCCAACAGAGTCATTCAATTATTTCTACTAGCAAGTACAACTATATGCTAATTACAAAAATAATTACTATACATACATTTATTCCATCAAATATATGAATGAACCTCAATTTTATTATTCATCACATAAACAATAATCATGATAAATAAATTTATTTACCCAATGATTAAAATACAACTTATTCAAAAGAATCTACTTTTCTTAAGTAAATGCTAATGTACTAAAATCATTATTTTTATAATATAAGCTCTAAATTTTCCATCACAAAAGTATCCATATGATTTAAGAGACATAAATAACTTATATAAAACATAGCATAATCTTTCTTTATGTTATGCCTAAATGGAGGCTTTATGCAAACAATTAAAGCACTTAATCCTTTTTTAGTTTTAAGACTTCATTACTTAATCAAAAACTAAAATTATAGATATGCATAATATATATTTATACCATAAATATAATTTTATGTGGACCTAAATTCATATATAATTATTTTTGGTAATTTATCTTGTCAAGGCCAAATACCAACCCTTGTAATTCAAAAAAATTCCCAATACTGTTAAACTCATTCAAACTGATCTAAAACTGAGTATTTTAGCCTGAAAGGGAGATTTTGGTCTTAAAATTTAAAAACTAATATTAAAAAAGGTCAGTAAATGAGTTAAATACCTTTCACCATATTTATATACATGACTTTTTCCTTGGTCTAAAGTTTCTTACAATTAAAAGGTGATTTAATGTATTTTCTAAGTTAAAAAAGGCTATTTTCCACCTCACACGTGCAAATTTAACTTATTAAAAGATGTAAAAAGATAAATTATCTGATATAAATGATTAAATCCTCATGGAAATCCTTATCATTCTTTAATTTGGCGGTGGAGAGCTTAATTTGCAATAAAAGGCCAAGAAAAGGCTTTTTCCCATTCACTTTCAAAGAGAAGTATGAACTTGTATACAATTATGTATAGTGGAATTATGAAATAGGAATATCAGGACATGACAAAGATTTTTCAATAATTTCATGTAAATTGGAGGCCAAATAGGCCTTAAACTGGTCCACTATAGGCAACTCCCAAGTTTGCACAAAGATACCTACTTGTAGGTTTGGTGATGGTACGGTTTTCAAAAAGAATGTACAAGTCTGAATTTTGGATAAAATAAACTAGAATCATAAGGATTCATCATAGATAAATTGGTTATATAATTTTCTTCTCCACCCTCATGAACCATCACTTTGAAGACAGGTTAATTTCTAAAGTCTTACAATGAGGAAGGCAACTAGTTTTCCTCAATTTCTCCTCACCTGGGCAGTATTTCAACAAAATTCAAGTTTTATCATAATATTGGGGACTTAATATTCCTTTCCATGTCCTCATTCATCTATTATTCACCCATTTCAATGAAAAACAAATACCACAAAGATAGCCATTCCAATTTGTAGTATGACATGCTCTTGAGTAGAAGTACAATTTTGGAGAGTGGATTTTCAAGATTTATTATTTTAATCCTTAGAATAATTTTCCTCCACGTTTTCATGTTGGAAATAAAATTTTCTAAATAAATTCTCCAAAATTCTCCATTTCTTATCCCATCTTGGTGCTCTCAAGTGTCTCAAATGGGCTAGTTTAGCATAATGTAAGGAAAGTTTGCATATTTTAAGGTTTTTGTAGAAACCTATGTTTCATGATTGGTTTGTTTCCCTCCTCTAAGCTTCAAAATTCTTGTTTATGTGTTTATTTTTGTATATTAATCCTCATGCTATCTTGACATGCTCCTTCACCCTTATTTCCCACCTCCATCTCATCTACCCCATACCACTGCCAAATGACTATATTCCTCACTATGTATTGTGCTTTTTCCAATCTTCCCTTCATGTTTTCCATCATCCCTCATCTCCACCACCATTCCACATATATCCATCACATATTTCATCATAAATAAGGTTATATATTGATAGGTACAATATAAGCATGAACAAGAGATTATGCAGGCCTTGAAACACAAGTATAGTCATTACATAGTCCTTCAACAAGCCACCATAATTAGAATATGGTCATGAAGGCACAATGAAATTAAGGGTGAAAATTACCTTATTCAAGGTCTATGTATCTATTTCATCATATCAAGGAATGGAATTCATCATAAATTTCAATAAGGAGAGATGAACAATCAATAGACCCTACCTACAACCGCCACAATTGCAACCTATAGTTAGCCTAATAAATGCACCTACAACCAAGTATGGTGATTTGGGAATTTGGGGACCTTGTGGGGAGTATATAACTTTTCAAGATGATAATATTCATATGAAATTAATTTATTAGCATGGCTCAAATATCAATCACCTTATGTGGTCATGACTCAAATGGTAAGTACACCTACAACCACTATTTGCACACTCATCATGAAACACAGTCAAACACCTAATTCAAGGTTTGTGAAAAAAGGAAGGGATGGTTAAGTGATAAGTGGTGTATGGAAAATAATATGTTTCAAAAGATAAATCAATGATATGATTCATCAAGTTCATAGTGAGAAGGGATCTAAAACACCAGTCATGCAATCATACAGTCAACAAATAGACCTATAGAACTGTGTTTTTAACTCAAGCTATTTTGATGTGCATTAAACAAGATTAAATGTTGTATATGGAGCCATGTTTTTTACACATGGTTCCCTACACAAATCATGGTTAACTACTAAGATCATGTTCTTCCAACCCCTCATGTGAGTTCACAGGTGCCCTTTATAAATCATACAACCTCATGGGGTTTTTTTTTGTTTGTTTTTCGATTCTCCTCGGTCAACAAACAATTTTTCCTTGTTGTATAAGATAAGTGGTCTTTGCGTATTTCCATTTGTTCAATTTTGTGTGATACCATTTATATATCTTCTATTCAAGTTCCTTGTAAAACAAATTTGATTTGCTTAATGTTTTCTTTGTTTTGCAGGTCAAATTATTGTAGTCTTAGTTTTGGCATTTTTCCCATCTCTAATTAAGTAGCTAAGGATCCCTACACCCTTTTCAAGAAGGTTCATTTGAAAATATTTTTGAATATTGTTAAAGTTTCAAGGAAACAATTAAATTTATGAGAGATATAACATTTCTATAGGTCATATTAAGGCTAAGATTAATGAAAGACAAGTTGGAACCAGATAATAAGAGTGGTTTTCATCACATCAAATGTTCATGTGGAAAATTTTTTATTGAGGAAATGAGTATATAAATAAACATGAGGATCAAAGAGCATAAATACATATAATATGAGAAGGTTAATCAATCAATTATAGTTGAGCACTACCATTCTTCTAAACATCACATTAAAATGAGTACATTAAATTAATGGTTATTAAAAAACATTACTTCATGCAAAAATTTAGAGAAGCCATGGAAATAAACAAATGTGATTTAAACATTAATAGAAAGGATGGTATGGAATTAATTCAAACATGGGGACCCATCATATATAATATTAAATCAAAACCACTCAAAATAAGTCTTTAATCTTTAAAAAAAATTGTATATTAAAAATAATTTAAAAACTCTTTATCCTCCTTTATTTTCCCCTCTACGCCACCCCACTTGTAGTGCCCCTCTTATTTTCACTTTTTACATAGTTCTCAATTTATTTTTCACCCTTCTTCTTATCTTCACCCTTCAAATTTTAGCTATATATCTTTGAGACATTAAATTTGTTGACAACCACCATTTAATTGTGAGCTTCATAGGCTTTCAATTTTCTCCATAATTAAAAAGTTATGATTTTATTAATTTGATTAAGTCAATAATTATTTGTTAATATTAGTGCATTTATTTTTCCACCTTTTTAGGGCTAATCATAATCAACACACACAAACTCAATGTGTGATGGCATGGCATCTTTTGGCCCCACCATTGCCAATGACTTTGAAATGTCATTAATGGTAATCTCATTGTTACCCTAATATTTACCTCAAAACAATGACTAAATTGGCCCATATAAAGTGGCATACATGATATATCTACATGGGTGTATGATTATTCATATTTCATTTCATAATTTGTCATTTTGTTTAATGAATTGAATTTTGAAATCATAATTTAGGATAATAATATGGTTATTTGTGTTGTTCTAAGGTGATCTAATGAACCTGTACTAGGTGCCCTATGTCTATCCCATGAACCCATGCATTCAAACCCATTTATTCAAAGAACACATTTTGTAAACATAACCAAATTGCATTTGAACCAATTTTCTATTCGATCAAGCTTGAGCTGAGGTAGAAGGAGGAAACATTGTTTACAAGTAGAAATTATCCTAGGTTAGTCTTATTTAGGATTTTCATGCATATCATACAATAAAGGCACATTAATTATTTGATATAATGCATCAATGAATATATAGTGTTTATCCATAGAAGGTAACATGAACTATGAAAGTGACTGAAATGTATGGATGAATGAAATGGAATTATTGACTACAAAGGAGTAAAGCAGTTTGTGGGAAACTATTTTATGGCATTTTATAATTATAAAATGGAATGTTATTATTTAGTAAGCACAACCAAATTGCATTTGAACCAATCTTCTATTAGATTGAGCTTGAGCCCAGCTAGAAGGAGGAAGTATTGTTTAGAAGTAGAAATTATCCTAGGTTAGTCTTATTTATGCTTTCCATATATATCATCCAATAAAGTCACGTGAATTATTTGATATAATGCATCAATGAATGTATAGAGTGTTTATCCATGGAAGGTAACATGAACTATGAAAGTGATTGAAATGTATGGATGAATGAAATGGGATTATTGACTACAAAGGAGCAAAGAAATTTGTGGGAAACTATTTTATGGAATTTTATAATTGTAAAATGGAATGTTATTATTCTGTAATCACAACCAAATTGCATCTGAACCAATTTTCTATTTGATCGAGCTCAAGCCCAAGTAGAAGGAGGAAGCATTGTTTACAAGTATAAATTATCCTAGGTTAGTCTTATTTATTGTTTTCATACATATCATCCAATAAAGGCACATGAATTATTTGATGGAATGCATCAATGGTTGTATAGAGTGTTTATCCATGGAAGGTAACATGAACTATGAAAGTGACTGAAATGTATGGATGGATGAAATGGGATTATTGACTACAAAAGAGTAAAGAAATTTATGGGAAACTATTTTATGGAATTTTATAATTATAAAATGGAATGTTATTATTTATTAAATGAACACATTTTGAAATCAAAGCCATTTTGCATTCGAATCCATTTTCTATTCGATCGAGCTCAAGCCCAAGCGGAAGGAAGAAACAATGTCTACAAGTAGAAATTGTCCCAAGTTAGTCTTATTTATGTTTTTCATTAATAACATTTAGTGAAAGCACACAAATTATTTGTCATAATGCCTCAATGACTGTATAAAGTGTATTTCCATAAAAGGTACCAACTATGAAACTGAATTAAATGTAGGGATGAATTATATTAGATTATAAACAACAAATTAATAAAATAATATGTGGGAAAATAATTTTTTAAAATTTCTAATTATAAAATGGAAGGTTATTTTTTAAAGGGGTAGCCTTGTGTATGTCCAAGTCAATTTTACCTTGGTTAAGTCCTTAAGAGGTTATGATTGTGGCATTTGAAAAAATCATCTTCATTTTGTGTTCTCGATATTTGGTTATTTTATGTTTTTCTCATCTCATTTAGGTTCTTCTTCAAGAATTGCTTCATTAGAATTTACCATGAATGCAATGTATTCTCATAGGCACTTTATTTACATGCTATGCACTTTTTTATCTTGGAATGATAACCAGGTATAAAACCTTTACTAAGATAAGTTAAACATATGTAGTAAATGTGTATCTATGGGTCATGTTAATGTGGTTTTAAAAAACATGGTGTGTACTATGTGATGTGCTTATCAAGTTAACAATAGTTTTGATTGATTCACATTAATTTCCATTTATGTCTTTTTGTAACATCCCCACAGGGATTTACTATAATAATGCAGTAAATTTTATTTTAAAAATTTACTAAACACTTATTATTTCATTAGATTATACCAAGAGAATCTAATTAGTGACCTTAACATATTAGTTAAGTATATTAGTCATAATTAAAGATGTATCAATAATAGTTATTGATCACTATCAACTTATGTAAACTATCATAACTACATAAGGAAAGTAATCACATTAAAATCCATCCATAAATGGTACAATAATACATCCATTATTATCAATTTGCAACAATAAATCAATTATATTTCCAACAGGCATGATGCCTTAATATAAGTACAATAATAGATATAGTGCTCCATAGAGCTTGAGTCACTCTAACTCTTGTATCTCTAATAATATCAAGTGTAGTATCCAAGTAAGTACTACAATGAGGAGGGAGATCATCATTTAAGTGCTTTTCTACACCAACCACAGACCATCAATCACCCACACAATCCCCTAAATATAAAATTTCCCTCCCTTCATGGATAATTAGATAGTGATGGTGCGAGAATCTAGAGAGATATGATAGTACTTGTGTGCTGTAATATTTATACTGTATTATGTGTACCATAAATAAAATATGTTCTAACATGATATCACATAAACACATAATTCGTACATATGAAATGATAATGTCTATCTAAACATTACTTTGGTCATAGTTTTTAAATAACTATCAATCTCTAGGATCAATCATATTCATACACACCACTTGATCAGATTATCTTCATCCGGAATTGGTAGTGCTAAGTAAGCCAATTAAGTCTTTCTTATTGTTTAGTTAACACTAGTAATGCAAGATTTGATTAAATCTATATAACCAACAGATTCATGCAATTATTTCTACTAGCAAGTACAACCACATGCTAATTATATAAATAATTACTATACATATATTTAGTCCATCAAACATATGAATGAAGCTCATTGTTATTATTAATCACATAAACAATAATAATGAAAAACAAGTTTATTTACCCAACAATTAAAATACAAATTATTCAAAAGAATCTACTTTTCTTAAGTAAATGATAATGTACTAAAATCATTATTTTCATAATACAAGCTCATATTATTCCATCACAATAGTTGACATAATGATTTAAGAGACATAAATAACTTATATAAAACATAACATAATCTTTCTTTATATTACGCCTAAATGGAGGCTTTACGCAAACAATTAAAGCACTTAATCCTTTTTTATTTTTAAGGCTTTATTAGTTAATAAAAAACTATAATTATAGATATTCATAATATATATTTATACCAGATATATACATGTATGTGGACCTAAATTCACATATAGGTATTATTGGTAATTTGCCATGTCAAGGCCAAATACCAACCCTTGTAATTCAATATTTTTCCCAATGTTGTTAACCCTATTCAAACCGGTCTAAAACTAAACATTTTAGACTGAAAGGGAGATTTTTGGTCTTAAAATGTTAAAATAAATATGAAAAAAAATCATTAAATGATTCAAATGCCTTTCACGATATTTAAATACATGACTTTTGCCTTGGTCTAGAGTTTCATACAAGTAAAAGATGATTTAATGTATTTTCTAAGTTAAAAAGGCTATTTTCCACCTCCCACGTGCCAATTTAACTTATTAAAATATGTAAAATGCTAAATTATCTGATATAACATGATAAAATCCTCTTGGAAATCCTTATCATGCATTACTTTGGTGGTGGAGGGCTTAATTTGCAATAAAAGGCCAAGAAAAGGCTTTTTCCATTCATTTTCAAAGAGAAGTACAGACTTGTACAAAATTACACACGATGGAAGTTTGAAATAAGAATATTAGGACATGAAAAATATTTATCAATAATTCCATGGAAATTGGAGACCAAAAAGGCCCTAAACTAGTCCACTATAGGTAATTCCCAAGTTTGCACAAAGAGACCTGCTTGTAGGTTTGGTGATGGTACAGTTTGCAAAAAAAAAGGTACAAGTCTAAATTTTGGATAAAATAAACTAGAATAATAAGGATTCATCATGGATCAATATGTTCTGGAATTGGATTCTCCACCCTCATGAAACATCAATTTGAAGATAGGTTAATTTATGCAGTCTTGCAATGAGGAAGTTAACTGGTTTTCCTCAATTTCTCCTCACCTGGGTAGTATTTCAAGAAAATTCAAGTTTTCTCAGAATCTTGGGAACTTAATATTATTTTCCTTGTCCTAATTCATATATTATTCACACATTTATATTTCAAACAAAGCTCATAAAGATATCCAGTCTAATCTGTAGTATGACATGCTCTTGAGGAAAAGTTGTACGGTTTTGGAGAGAGAGTGGATTTTAAAGATTTATTATTTTGATCCTTGGAATCATTTTCCTCCATGTTTTCATGTTTGAAATAAAAATTTCCAAATAAATTATCCATAAATATCCATTGGTTAGCCCATATTGGTGCTCTCAAGTGTCTCAAATGAGATAGTTTAGCATAATTTAAGGATTTTGTAAAAACCTATGTTTCATGATTGTCTTGTTTCCCTCCTCTAATATTCTAAATTAATGTTTATGTGTTAATGTTTATACGTTAATCCTAATTTTTTCTTTGCATGCTCCTTTACCCTTCTTTCCCCATCTCATCCACCCCATACCACTATTAAATGACTATATTCCTCATTGTTTATTGTGTTTTTCCCATCTTCCCTTCATGTTTTCCATCATCCCTCATCTCCACCACCCTTTCACCTATATCCATCAAAAATTTCATCATAAATAAGGTCATATATTTATAGGGTCACTATAAGCATGAACAAGATATTATGTAGACCTTGAAACACAAGTACAGTCAATACACAGTACTTCAATAGGCCACCATAATCAGAATATGGTCATGAAGGCATAATGAAATTAAGGGTGAAAAATACCTAATTCAAGGTCTATGTATCCATCAGATCATATCAAGTAATGTAAGTCATCATAATGTTCAATATGGAGAGATGAAAATTCAAGAGACCCTACCTACAACCACCACAATTTTAACCTACAATCAGCCTAATAAATGCACCTATAACCAAGTATGGTGATTTGGGAATTTAGGGACATTGTGGGAAGTATATACCTTTTCAAGATAATATGATTCATATGGAATTAATTTAATGTCATGGATAAAATATAAATCACCTTATGTGGTCATGAATCAAATGGTAAGTACACCTATAACCATTGTTCATACACTCAACATGAAACACAGTCAAACACCTAATTCACGGTTTGTGAAAAAAGGAAGGGATAGTGAATTGATAAGTGGTGTATGGAAGAGAATATGTTTCAAGATATAAAATAGTGATATGATTCATTAATTTCATAGTGATAAGGGCTCTAAAACACCAATCATGCAATCATACAGTTAGCAAATAGACCTATAGGCCTATGTTTTTAACTCAAGATGTTTGGTAGCTTAATGCATTTTTAGGCTTATGGCTGTTCTCATGACATTATAAATTAAATTCATCAACATAAAATAGTGAGAGAGGTAAAATTCAAAGGTTTTAGGCCTCAAGCATTTATTTATTTCGTACAAAGCCTAATCAAAAGTCAAACATAGTCAAGCTTGGAAAAATAAGGTCTATTTTCTGGAAAGGGTATGGTATAAGTGAAGATATGGTTTACTAAGCAATTTCATTCAAGTGGTGGAATAGTGTAAAGTTTCAAAGAGAGGTTTATATTTTTTCATGTCAAAAACCATAATAAATATCACACCTATAACCATGCTTAGGAAGTAGGTTTATCTTTGTAAGGGTTTTCCAATGCATGATCTATGAGGGTTTATTATTAAACACAGTGGTGTATAAAGTTTTCATGGGTATTAATGATAGTGGTTAATTAAAATTCAAGTTTTTTAAGTTAAATTATATTTTTTAAAGGTTCTTAAACACTTAGGACTACAATCATGTGCCAAATAAAGTACCTACAACCATACACAACCACCGACATAGTTGTAAGGAATTTCCTTGGGTATAAATGATCTAATGTAAGTTTTCATGAAGTTTTGAAGGTTAATAAGGTCAATACATCATTGACGTGGATATATCAGCATGAGAAGTGTTTTAAACACTTGTCTCAAAACAATCATATACCCTAGATGCACACCTACAGCCACTCAAAGGTAGGTTACCTTTATATTGTCAAAGGAAATGAAAAGCATGGTGAAAGTTTGAGGGAATTTTTATTAAGGAGATATATAAAGAGAGAATGATGATATGGATAATAAATGAATCATCATGATGGATCACTAAAGTCATCAAACTCATAGTCAAAGTTAACTCAAACACCTACCTATAGCCAATATGTCAATGCAAACACGGTCATCTGAAAGCTATCATAATTCAAGGGATTTCTAGGTCAAAATGAGATGTCCTATGAAATTAAATGACAAATAAAAAATAAATACCCTCATAAAATCTGATAAGGAGCATTGTCAACCTCAAAATAATGATAATACACAACCAAGTGTACATAATGTGAGTATGAAAGGTCAAGAAAGCATTGTTTAATAGGTCTAAACATGCTTGAAGAGGGGTGAAAGATAATTTCAAGAATTTTAAGAATAAAATTGAAATTATTTAGTATTAAATTTCTATTGAAAATCTCTATTACCCATGAAATCATCTTTAACAAGATTAAAACATAGTTAGGTGCATACATAGACAACACAAAAGGGGATTTTTTAAGATATTTTTGAAGATTTTGGCATCTACAGGTGGAATTAGGACTTGAAATTTGGTAAATATCATCATTAAAAATTTAATAATAATCCATATTAGTTTAAAATACATTTCATAAGTGAAGATATTCATTGTTTCTACACAGTCCTTCACTAGTAAAAAATAATCACAATGGTGCAAGAGGACGTCCAGGTGGGTTTTAAAGTGTTACATAGGTTTATAATTCAAAGTGAGAGTTTTAAAATAGTGGTATTATGTTATTAAATCTTTATAATACCTTTAGAGAGTGTCAAAATTCCAAATCATATGCAAACTAGGCCCATATAAGCCAAATCAAGCAAACAGGCATGTAGGTCAAAAGGTATTTTTTGACTTTTCAAGCAAGAAGACACTTTTAGAGTATTTTTATGACATGGTAAAGGCCCCATGATGATTATTTCAGGTAGGGAGAAGAGAAAGAAGAGTCATTTTCATTCATGAGGTGAAATTTGAATTCTATAGTTATAGACATCCTTCCAAGCCATCTAATCAGATGCTCTATCTTTCACCACATGAAGAGTATGGATAAAATATTAGTGTGATTTTAGGACACATATTTAATTATAATTAATTAATAATTGAGGTTGGTTGATGGAATTTGATTTATGAATGATTTCTAAGAGTGTAGTTAGTCCAGAATGCAAGCAAAACATAGGCAGATTTCCTTTACGTGATATCTTCTCATATATTTTCCATGGGAAACCAATATTTTAAAGTATTTTGATGGTATTATTATAATACAAATTCATGTAAATAAATTTTTATTTTA
>JARHVA010006411.1:675000-680000 GCA_037957365.1 Torreya grandis
AAAATAACCTTATATAATCCTATTGCAACATTTAACACTAAGTCTACATATAATATACAAAATGTAATCACATACAACATTTATTCCATATCTATGTACTAACATTTAAAGGACACAAACTCTAATATCTAACTACAATTAACTTTTAAAATGCACTAACTCTAAAAATCCAAACACACAATGCATATAACATATAAAATCTAATGTGGTGTGTGTATGGGTCTTAGAAATTTGTCTGTCATCCTTCACCATCTCCATCTACGTTACCCTCTATAATGATTCTCTCTCTCCATAATGCTCTAAGGGATGAATTCTCTTGCATTAAACTCACAATAATAAGGTAGTTAGTCAAATACATCATGATATATATCATAAAACAATATTATAATAACAAATGTAACATAATCATTATGTACATAATTCATAATTAGTCAACTCATAATAATGAATCATGAAATCCAAGTAACATACATATATCCCATAACAACGTATGACTTTAAATTTAGTTAAAAAGTAACAAATCAATTTAACAACTATATTAATCCACAGATAATTAGATAAATCAACTTAGTGAGAAAATTAGGATGCGACACTTTTAATTTTTAGCTATTTTAGAAGTAATAAAAAGGTATGTTTCATGCATATTATTTGATGTGATCTTTTTGTAGTTAGAAAGTTTGAAGGTGTAGAGATATACTTTTGGTATACATTATTTTTTTAATGTGTCTTTTCTATATTATTATGCTTACTACACACATATATAATGGCTTGTCATTATCACTTCTCTGAACCCATAATATTTTAAGTTTGGAACTTAATATTTTTTTAAAACATGAAATGTGATATTTATTTTTTCCTTTGGTATTTATTATTATTTTGATAAGAGGTTCTTATAATTTTTGAATAATTTTTAGGAATTTATATTAAAAATTATTTAAAAAAACTTTTCTTAAATTAATGATTTGAGGGTTTTGTAATCCATAAAATTATTAGAATATTTTTAGAAAAAAAAGGGTTGTTTATAATTATCTATCAATGTTTTAGATCACAACATTGAATCCATCATCAAGATATAGGACATAGCATTTTTAATCAATCCAATTATAGTATCAATGGTCTTAAACAATGATAATCAATTGTAGATATTGAACATGTTGTAGTTAAATAATATAAAGGAATAATAGTCAACTCAAAAACATTACATATATAAGAGGCAATGATAGTGGTGATTTGAAGTTAACAATTAGGATTATATAGCTATTAATATTATTTACCCTAATAACACATTTTATAGAATCAATTTTAGAATTAATAGAGGCCTAAAAGTAAATATTGATGATGTTATTGAGTGTCAATATCAAGTTTTATTGGGTTATTTTATTAATAGATGGGAGATGTGATTCCTTAATTAGCATGTGAAAGTCTTAGAGATATTTTTAGTGCCTTTCCATGACTGTAAAACCATCCTCTTATTAAAAAAATAAAAATATATGATTATGTTTTTTTGCCAATTGATACAGAATATTTTTCAGTCGTTTGCTTTTTAACAATATGAAATAATTTATATGATTATGATTGAGAAAACCTTGGTTTCAATTTATTTAATTTAGAATAGAATACGTTAAATTTAAATTCCATGCCATTGGTTAACATTTAACCAAGTATGCAAATATTTATCATATTTGACATAAGGGAGATTAGTCATTATCTTCTATTTAATCAAAAAAGTGTTGGCTTTATGACAAATACCATTACATTAAAAAAATGGAAGAAAAAATATTATTTTCAATTCCCTTAAATATTCTAATGCTTATGCATAATTCTACAAAACCAATACTGTTGACATGTATTGATTAATGTTTGTGTGAGGCTATCCCTCAACATATGTGTGAAAAAATGGTGAAAACTATATTATTATTGATGACTTGGGGTTAACTTCCTCCATTGCAAAGAATTATAAAGTTTTGTAGGACATTATATGGTTTGATCCTTTGGTAGAGATTTAACATTGTTTTTACATTGTGCATAATTTTCTATTAGAAAAAAGGTTTTGATCCAAGCCAAATAAATTTATAAAATATTTTTTGAATATTTGAAATATTAAACCAAAATTTAAAAAATTAAAATATATTTTTATTTGATAGGTAAAAAATAGGTTGAAGGGACTCAGACCCAATATAAAAGAGAGTAGAATAAAAATCGAGAGACAACAGATAAAAAACCAAATGGGATAAGGGTAAACACCCTGAAAACTAACCTAAATTTCACTAAATATCAGCCAAAAATTATATGAGAGCAAAAAAAGGACCCAACCCAAACAAATGGGAAGAATTAGAGTTATTCTGAATCAGAGTAGGTGACCAATTACTTGGTCACTGTGTTGGATTTCTTATGACATTTTCCTCTGGTGCAGCTACCGATGGATTACTCCTCATTTTTTGGCTTCTTCCTTTTAAGGTCTACACGAGGGGTTTCTTTTATGATATCCTCAACAAAATATTGAAATATATTAATGACTTAAATAGAATATATTTTTGCCTTCAAAATATTTTGTTTGGATATATTAATGATAATTAATTAGAGATAAACTTTTTTTAATCAAAATACCAATAAATTATGCTTAGTCCCAATTTGTGCCTGTATATAAAGTATATTACATATGAACAAACTATAACATTTAAAAATACAAGCCTTCCCCCAATGGCCATCTAAAATTGTGTTGAAATACTTTTCCTCATCATTTAAACACTTCTATGACCCTGTTGAATTTATTTTCTCTTGCCATTTAAATGCTTCTATGACCTTGTTGGTACTTTGAGATCTTGAAGTTACTCAAAGAATTTCAAAACTATTTGATAATTTTGGCACCTTCATCATGATGAATTGATCACAATTTTGAGCTTATTAGGAACCCAAGGAACCTAGGGGAACTCCTCCACTCTCTTCCATCTCAAATTGACATGAACAATTGGCTAAATTATATTTATTTATCTTTGAATTTTATCTTTGTTCCTTCATTTTATTGTTTGATTATTCAAGGAGAATAATTATTCCTCTAGATATTTATTAAAGTTTGGATAATCACTCTTATTCTAGTTTCATTTTTCATTTTAGACGTGATTCATCTCCTCTTGCAACTCCAATACCCTTTTCTTAAGGGTTCTTTTCCTCATATATAGTATTGATAATTTTTGAGGTGGTAATCCTTCCATTATCAAATAATTTAACATCTTGTCTCAACATAATGTTCAAATAACTTATGATAAAATAAAATCCATATCTTTATCTAGTCTTTGTTTGAAAATGACCACCTAGATATATCATGTTTTGCTTCTTTTGTCTATATATAATGCACGTGGGCTACCCATAAAAATATGTATACAAACTTTATAGGGAAGCTCTATTTGGTTTTATTGAGATAGAAGTGTGAAGGGTACATAAATGATTGGTTATCATTGCTTGAGGTCTGAATTTAGATGTGAAAAAACTTGCATTCACAAATCTCACAATGTAAGATAACATTAAAATAATATAGGATCAAAACAAATTGGGTGGAAGAATAGAAAATTTATACCATTAATTTAAAAATTAAAAATTAAGGAAATCAATTATTAGTTCTTACTGATATTTGAAAAATGTTACATCATGTATCCCAAAAGCATGCTTCTTCCTAATGTCTCAAATACAAGTTTATACATACATACAAAAAATGTCCCAAATACATCTTTAGGGTTGACCGATCCCTCCTTCATAAACCTTTCACCTCAAATGTGAAGATTATTATCTTGGCAAGCATGGTCTCTTGTATTCTTTTAGTTACCAACTCTCCCATTGCTATGGAGTTATGGTGTTGAACAATATTCACCATGAATGAACTTATAGTGTGGACTGCATATATATCCAATTCAAAAAGAGAAAAGAAAGATTTCCACTTTGAAAAACAAAACTTGAAATAAAAATGTATACCCAAACCTTTCATTTATTTATCCTTACCTTTGGCACAACATTTTAGTGTGCTAGAAACTAGTACTTTGAATTTTTTTATGTAGTTCATAGATAACATTTAATTTTGTAAACCATAATCCAAACTATATCATATGTAAATTATTGTATATTGGAAATTAATAATTTGAATGTTGAATGTATCAGATTTATGGTGGATGATCTATAAGTAAATGATTTCATATAATAAATTTATGCTAATGTAGAGTAGATTGTATGTAATTTTATCTATTAGCATTTAAGATGAACTTTTTAGTTTGATTATTCTTTGTTAATGGCAAATAGTTGATATATTGATTATTTTAGGAGAAATAAATTAGAAGCTACTCATAATTGCATGCATGCCCCTAGTTTAGACATTCACATCGACTTGTTAGAGATCCTAAGAGGGTTTTAGATGGTGCTTCCACTAATGGGGATGGGATTTGTAGTGGGTTGGATAGCCATTTTGTGGCCTCAAATATCTAGTAGTGGAATGTTAGTGGGAATTTGATTATTTTCCAAATACATATGCAAACGAGGGGACAACTTAGATTCTTTTAATTATTATCCATCTATTAGCCATGCCACATTTAAATTCATTCTGCATTTGTATAGTACTCAATATTTTCTAACTTTACAATCCCTTTATGATTTTTTATGTTGTGTTTAATATTGTAGCGGGAGGGGGTGAAGTGAAGCCAAGGTGATGATGGTTTTAATGAACTTAAAAATGAGTTTATATTCCAAGATGTATGAGAATCATTGGCCTTAATATTTTTTTGTTCATAATATTTATGGATTTTTCTATTAACATTTCTATAATAGTCAATAATAGACTAGTTTTGACACAACTTCTGATTTTATATGTTATTTTTTATATTTTAGCTTAAGAGGGTGGAGTAGATTCATGATGATGAGGGTGATAATGACCTAAATAATGACTTGGACCCAAAAAACATGTGTATTTCCTATACTTATTCTTCTTTCCTTAATCATGCTCACACATGTTTGTTATT
>JARHVA010006411.1:685000-867500 GCA_037957365.1 Torreya grandis
TGTGTGTGTGTGTGTGTGTGTATATATATATATATACATATATATATATATATATATATATATATATATATGTATGTATGTATGTATGTATGTATGTATTTGTGTGTGTGTAGTCATAATACGTATAACATGTATGACGTGTAATTATAAATATTATTTGAATATGATATTTCGATACATGTGTTTCAGTTATGAATTATGATGGCTAAGTAATAATTCATTTATCTATAATTTAAGTAATGCTTTGATGGTTAATATTGCATTTAGTGTTGTATTTCATGATATTGCATGGTTAAAGGATTTAGACATGATTATATATGCATATATGTATGTATGTTTGTATATATACATATATGTATATGTATTATACATATATACATATATAAAAAGAATCATTTCTAAGGTAGTAGCTACCAAGTAATATCCATGTTCATGGCATGGACATGAAACCTCTTCCCTAGGATAATAAAGTGTAAGTATATACAAACACACACATGTACATATATATATACACACATATGTACACACACACACATATGTGTGTGTATGTATATTTATATGTATATATTTATCTATATATGTATGTACACACACGTACATACATACATGTGTGTGTGTGTGTGTGTGTGTGCACGCCCGTGTGTAGAGTCATAATATGTATACCATGTATGATGTGTAATTATAAATATTATTTGAATATGATATTTCAATACATGTGTTTCAGTTATGAATTATGATGGCTAATTAATAATTCATTTATCTATAATTTAAGTAATGCTTTGATGGTTAATATTTTATTTAGTGTTGTATTTCATGATAGTGCATAGTTAAAGGATGCAATAATGTTCACATTTACTCATGAAATAATGTTATGTATGATATGTAATGATGTTGACAAGTAATCTATCATGTTCACATACATTTATCTTATTCTATTTTTAATATTACAAATGTTAGTAATCATGTGCATATGTTCACATGTCACTATTTATGTTGACAAGTAACCATGTGATGGCAATTCAGTATTAATAACAAAATCTCATGTATCTCAAATAAATAATCTCTTATTCACAATGCCCTTTTCACTACCAGTCTTATTTAGACTCAATTTTTCATTTTGAGGATACAATATTTATAGCATGCAAATCTATAATCTATATATAATAACCCAAAATTCCTTGTTCACCAATTCAGATTATGATATTTTATCCATTCATTCATACATATAAAAATGTTAATTGACTTTATGTGGTTTAACTTACATGAAATTGATCACCTTTTTTTATGTTCATATTCTCCCAAAGAAGTTTCAACTTCGAAGTGATAGATGGGCTTTATGAAGTTGACTTACACCAAGATGTGCTTGGGTTTCCTAAGTCTCTTTCTAACTTGACAATAATTATAGATCCTCCTTTGGAAATAGCTATTGACCCTTTATACTACCCTGTCAATTTTCTCAAAACACATATATTTTGATCTGATTATAATAACCTAGTGCCAATTTTATATATGCAAACTTGTAGCTATCAAGACATAAAATAATCCACTTTCTCTTCTTAATGACTTACAATTCAATATTTAGGTCAACTTGTGCAATAAAACTATAATTCATCAAAAGAATTTCCTAAACACCAAATCGATCCATGATAAATAAGGGCATTCCAAGATTTATATTTCCATGTAACACTATATATAGACTTGTGCTCACAAATTGATAAATTTACATTATTCAAACCAAGAAAGGTTACGTACTAGGACACTTCTATGTATTCACTTGTCCTATTTGAGTACTCCAATGTTTCTTCATTTGAACTCTTGCCTAACATTTCAAGACCAGTCAATGAAATGACAAGATACATTCAATATCTATATCCAACTTGTTACAATGAAACATCCAACTGTGGATGGTCCAAATTAAACATTTATTTTATACTTCATAAATAAAAGATAATGTCATTCTCCTTTTTTTTCAAATCTAGATAGATTTTTCTTCTATTCCATTATCAAACTTTTGGAGACATCTCAAACAATTGTTAATACTATGCAACGACAATCCACTTAGAATGGTGCTTGATAGAATAATAGTATTTACACAATCAGTTAATGAGTCCCAAATTCCATTGTAAATGAATAATTGATATTCAAATCATAACAATAAATTGTCCAAAATTTCTCATCCATCTATATTAGCTTTGAATTCCAACTTAATACTATGAGTTTTCACCTGATACCAATTTTGAAAGGTTTGAAAGTTCTCTAAAATTAACTTGGGTGACTTCCAAATGCTAATTCTATACCATGTACCTAAACTCATTTATTCTCACGTCTGTCATGATTGTGACTAATACAGACCTGAGAAAGAACAAATAATTGAAAATTAGAACAATAAAATGATTCTTATTTGGCTATACAAGTATATTTTATTAAAATTCTTCCTTTCTCATATTACAACACAGAATTTTGATTTTTCTAATTTTCAACATATACATATAACTCTTATTTATTAAGTCTGTAGAATTCTTAGTTTTCTTAATCATTGTATACAACTAAGTACTCCAAAATATATCCCAAATTCAAGATAGTAAATAAAACATATCCATACATTTATAAATAATAATGGAACATTAAAATATCAGAGTAACTTTGATATTCATGAAAACTTTTGAAGTACCTGCATAACCTTTGTAGACTTCTGATCAACATCACCCATTATTTTAACCACCTTAATACTCTTATTTATTCATCACATTTGAGGAGTCCCTTTTAAGCATAAACATTCTTATTTTATTGCTCAATTTCCACATATACACATAATTTTATGATTGCTATACAAACCTAAAGGCCTTCTTTATTTCTTCACCACTTATTCTACTCTCCTTTTTCTACTTCATCTATTCATCCACCACTCACTTTTATCCATTATTCACTTCTTATTATAACTTTATTTGGATCCTCATAAAGTGGTTTGAGCCTTATCAACAAATATAAATTTATATTTGGTCTTAATGTAAGACAATAATTTACTCAACAACCTTTATCTCCAACTAACACTTCCCTTCTCTATCCTCCTCCAATGTAGAAATATACTTTTCTATCTATTTCTATGATGGATTTTACATTTGCAACCCCTACAAGACTTCATAATAATTTAAATATTTAAATATAAAATTTTGGAGGGAAATTCCAAATAGTATACAAAACCATATTTGAAGCATTCTAGGTATGCTTATTGGCCTTTAAAATGACCCCATTGATCTTATTTATCATAATAAAACTAATTTACATATTTATATTGATGTTCTCCTAATGCTCCTGCATCAGACTTCCCTAGTGGGAAAATTTGAGCTCTTGCTCATAAGGGATCCTTGCTTATTTTTTCTCTTCTTCCAATCCTTTTAAACTTTCTCCTTCTTCCTCATTTGTTCATGATATATGAACTCAAGTGGCTCAATATTCATTGCATCTTCTTTAGTGAAATCTGCTATGTAATACTCCATCTCTTAATCTTCAAGGTTCTTCATACCTACACATACAAAGCTAAAAACAAAATCAGTTTCAAAAACATGAGGCATTATTGACCCTTCCTTTGCATCTTCTTCACTCAAGAGATTCATTATATCCATTGTCACTTCTTTTATGGCTTCCTCATTTCCTATGAGGGTCAAGGCTTCTAAATCTTGCATGATTTGATGCCAAATCATTTCCTCTTCTTCATTGAACTTTGCCATATCTTGATTCAAAGTTGATTTGTCTTCAAATTATGTTACTTGAAACAATTCTTTCTGTTGTATATTAGATTCATTAAGCATTTCAATGGGTTTTTTTTCTTTACATCCATCATTCATGAATTTATCTAATAGTTCAATTGTATTTTTATACAAAGCATCTTCTTTAAAATTTACAATTTCTTTATCAAATACAATATTACAATGAAACTTTTGAGGCCATTTAACCTCTGCAATTTCTCCTTAATTAATTCAACTTCATTCATTCCTTCAATGAGGCATTAATCTTCTTGAATATCTTATTCTCCAAGTGTCTCTCCTCTTTCTAGATAAAAAATCTCTACACCACCATATATAGTGGTCTAGTTAACATTTTCTTCAATGTAAGCGTGATGTTCATGCTTATCTCCTTCCATGATTTCAAGTTTTATGCCCTCAAGATGGGTTCTCCTTCATCTTCCTTTGTACCTATATACATACAAGACAAGAAATCAATATATTTAAACATTTAAAGCTTGTTTGCCTCTTTCTTTTCTTCTTTAGATTGCTTGGCTATGGTTCTCAACTATTTTCTTAATTGGTTAGCTTCTTGTTGCCTTCTTATTTTACAAATCTCTCTGAGAGGCCACTATACTGTCTTCTTGACTCTTATAACAAATTTTTGTCTTGATTCCTCCAAGACTTGATTTATACTTGCTAAGATCACTCTCATCTCAGTTATCTCTCTCTCCATATCTATCTCTCCTTTCTTATCTTCTTCACTCTTCATCCTCTTGTGGCATCTTTACTGAACTAAGCCCTCCATATTCTCTCTTCTCTTTACTCTTTTCTCTTTTTCTTAGGCCTACTTGGACTTATTTCTTTAGCAAGTCTATTTCACCCTGCTATCTATTACCTCACCTAGGCTCTTCTTCTCTTACCTAGTATTTAGGTGATCTACTAGTCCTCACCTTAGAATTCTCTTTCTTTATCCAAGCTCTACTTGAGATTTTCCTTGAGATTTCAATATCTCTCTTCTTTACCTTCAAATCCTTAATGGCTTTAGGGCTTTTTTACTCAATCTCTTCTCACAAACTTCTCTTCTTCTTACTCCTTTTCAAACACCTATAATTATCAATCACTGTAACTAAATCCTTATGACCAAAGACATACCTTTTCAAATAGCTTATGTCAATCTCTTCAAATTTCTTCACTATTTTCCTATAGCTTGATCACTGTAACCACATCAAAAATTTAATATGCAATTTTCATTTTACAATCTGATTAGTTTCAAAATTATATGCTCTTACAAAAGAGCTCCTTGCTCTGATACCATAAATTGATGACAATCTAGTATTAATAACACAATCTCATGTATCTATTATAATTAATATCTTATTCATAACATCCTTTTTCACTACTAATCTTATATAAACTCTATTTGTCATTTTAAGGATACAAGATTTCTAGCCTGAAAGTATGTAATATATATATACTAACCCAAAATTCATTGTTTACCAATTCAAATTATGATATTTTATCCACTCATTCATATATATCAAAATGTTAATTTACTTTATGTGGTTTGACTTACATGAAATTGATCACCATTTTTTCTTGATGTCTCATATTCTCCTAAAGATGTTTCATCTTCTAAGTGATGGGCTTTATGAAGTCAACTTACACCAGGATGTACTCAGATTTCCTGAGTCTCTTTCTAACTTGACAATAATTATAGATCCTCCTTTAGAAATATCTATTGAGACTTTATATTACCCTATTGATTTTCTCAAAACACATAAATTTTGATCTAATTATTCTAACCTAGCACCAATTTTATATATGTATACATGTAGCTATCAAGACATAAAATAATACACTTTCTATTCTTCATGATTTACAATTCATTCTTCAGGTCAGCCTGTGAAATATAACTATAATTCATCAAAATACTTTCCTAAACACTAAATCAATCCATGACAAATAAGGATATTTTGAGCTTTAAATTTCCATGTAACACTGTATATAGACTTATGCTCATAACTTAATAAATTTACATTATTCAAACCAAGCAAGGTTATGTATCAAGACACTTCTATTTATTCACTTTTCCTGGTTGAGTAGTCCAATGTTTCTTCATTTAAACTCTTGATTAAAGTTTCAAGACCAATAAATGAAAAGACAAGATACATTCAATATCTATATCCAACTTATTAAAATGAAATATCTAGCTATGGATGGTCCAAATCAAACATTTATTTTATGCTTCACAAATAAAATTTAATGTTATTCTCCTTTTTTTTTCAAATTGGATAGATTTTGATTATATTTTATTATCAAACTTTTGGAGACATCTTGAATAATTATTAATACTCTATAATGAGAATCTACTTAAAATAGTTCTTGATAGAACAATAGTCATTACACAGTCGATTAATGAGTCCTTAATTCCATTGTAAATGAATAATTGATATTCAAAGCATAATAATCAATTAGACAAAATTGCTCATCCATCTATATTAGCTTTGAATTCCAAATTAATACTATGATTTTTCACCTTGTACCAATTTTTAAAGGTTTGAAAGTTATCTGAAATTAACCTAGGTGACTTCCAAATGCTAATTTCATACCATGTACCTAAACTCATTTATTCTCATGTTTATCATGACTGTGACCAATACATACCCAAGAAATAACAAATAATTGAAACTCATAACAATACAATGATTCTTATTTGGATGCACAACTATATTTTTGTAAACTTCCTCTTTTCTTAGATTGTAACACTCGTAGAATTTTGAGTTTTCTAATTTTCAACAGATCATGTATAACTCTTATTTATTAAGTCTACATAATTCTTAGTTTTCTTAATCATTGTATACAACTAGGAACTCCATAATATATCTAAAATTCAAGATAGTGAATAAAACATATCCATACATTTATAAATAACAATGGAACATTAAAATATTAGAGAAACTTTGATATTCATGAAAATCTTTTAAAGCACTTTCATAAACTTTGCAGACTTTTGATCAACATCACCCATTATTTTCACCACCTTAATACTCTTATTTATTCATCACATCTAAGGATTTCCTTTTAAGCATAAAAATTCTTATTTTATGGCTCAATTTTGACATATACACATAATTTTATGATTGATATATAGGCCTAAAGGCCTTCTTTATTCATTCACCGCTTACTCTACTCTCCTTTTTCTACTCCATCTACTCATCCACCACTCACTTTTATCCATTCTTCACTTCTTATTATAGCTTTATTTGGCTCCTCATAAAGTGGTTCAAGCCTTAGCAATAAATATAAATTTATATTTGGTCTTAAAGTAAGACCATAATTCACTCAACAACCTTTATCTCCAACTAACACTACCCTTCTCTATCCTCTTCCAATATAGCAATAGACTTTTCTATCTATTTATATGATGGATTTTACATTCACAGCCCCTACAAGACTTCATAATAATTTAAATATTTAAATACAACATTTTGGATGGAAATTCCAAATTACAAAACCATATTCGAAGCATTCTTAGTATGCTTATTAGCCTTTCACATGACCTCTATGATCTTATTTATCATAATAAAACTAATTTAAATATTTATATTGATGCTCCTACATCACCATGGTGGGATGGAGTGCAATATAGGATTTTGTGTATGACTTGTTTTTTTTCCCTCCACTTGTCTCATTTAATGTATTTATTTATTCAGACAACTCACATAACACTCGAGTTAATGTCTAAAGACCATGTTTTAAGGAAGAGGAATATGACAGATGAGGAATAAAACACTCTGATACATCATAATGAACATGTTGGAGGTACATATTCTTAGTATTCTATGTTGTTTTTTATTATTTGTAAATATTTTGGACATCTTAGAGCTTGTGTATTTTTGTTTATTATCACACCTGTAAATTATTAATTTTATAGTTTGAAGCCTGAATTAATAACTACTATCTAATTTTCTATTTGTATGGAAAATATAAAAATGCCATGGTGCATATTAACTACATAGCCTAAAATAAGCCTTATAATACAAGGACACTTCACCTGAGTCTGAGATAATAATAAAGAATCATAGTGTAACCATCAATAATATTGAACTTTACCTATCATTTGGGACTAATACTTTTCTCTATCTATCAATGCAAGTGATGGAGATAGGCGAATTTTGATTTCCTAATTGTGGATGTCAAGAGTTTTAATATCATTTTCTAACATATCTTGTGAAAAATAAGATGAAAGAAAGGTTGGTTGAAATCTTTCTTATTTATCCATTATGTTTTAGAATGTTTACCATTTAATTAAATCATTTTTTGGTATCCTTAATTACCTAAGATATATATCACATATTGTGACAATAGGATATGCCAAGAATACGATGAACTACACCAAACCTGCAAGATTAATCCATATGAGCAAGTATGAATCTAGGATATTAGTTTGATGAATTATGTTGGTTCTATGTCATACACCCTATATTGTGATTATTTTGTTATTCTACCTTAATATTTTTGTCCATAATTCAATGGATGATAACTCTTAGTCTCAAGACACTTTGAGGACCATCTTTGCCTATCTTCTTAATTAAATCCTTCATCCCACCTCTCTTTGTATAGGTCATATAAAATTTAAATAAAATTAATTTATTGATAATGGAGATACTAGTAGGATAGTGTCGAGACATATTGTATTGTCTAAAAAATAAATTAACACTCTTTGAGCCAATCATGATTGTATATAGGTACCTAGAATCACTCGCACAAAGTTACTATATTCTGATTAGACTGCCTTACTAGCTAAATGAATTTTTCCATTACTTCACCTTGAGAGTTTAAAGAATTAATATCCAATGTACACATCTAGAATAGCTCAATCACCTTAGCCTAAGCCATTCACTTTAGGACATTCTCTAACTTGGAAACATTTTTCAAATTGGTATTATGACTAATGATTTTGATTCTATAGGTGAGGAATCAACATTGTGTTTTAATCTTCTAGAGAGCATTTTCTCATCTTCATGTGTTAATTAGTTATAGTTTTATAATCATGTTGACCTATTTGGTCATCTTGGACATTGATATAATTTATTTTTTTGATGGATTCAATTTTTGGGTCAGGAAAATTTATGATTAAAATAATGTGGTAAGTAATTTTAGTTCAATCTTATGTTTAAACCAAGGTTTCTTTGGGAGTGTCAAGTTAGTAACTGAGTTGTGAATGTTGTATAACCAACCTTCTCTTGTATTTGAGAGAGTGACTTTATAAACATGGTGAAACCCTACCTTACAAATCTTGTATGGTTTGTCCACACCTGATGAGCATATCTTAAAGGGATAGTTCATTCTAACACTACCTTTTTTAGATCTCATAATAATTGATTCACATTTATTGCATTTCATATTTATGTTATTTGAATTATATTTTCTATAAATAAATTAGTATGATGGATTCATGTTGCAGAGTGCATTTTTTTTAGAGTGATGCACCAGTGTGGTGTGGAAATGAATCAGGTATTTCATCTTTCCAATGTTTATCATCCTAGGAATGTCAGCTAAGTTAAAACACAAGATTTAGGCCAATTAGCAAACTCAATCCTTCTTTCTCCATCATCCTTACCATACCCTTATTTAATGTAACTTTTTATATTAAAAAAAAATATTGGTTTTAAAAAGATTTTTTTTTCATAAACAAACATGAATCATCTTATATATATACATACATACATACATACTTATATATATATGTGTGTGTGTGTGTGTGTATGTATGTATGTATGTATGTATTTTCTTTTGTCCTTCTCAAATATAAATATATATATATATATATATATATATATATATATATATATAACCATACATATGCATATTTGTTTTTTTACATTTAATGTAATGAACACTGAAAACATAAAGAATCCCTGGAAATGAATTTCTATTTGTAATTTCCTAATTCACATACTTTGCATATGTTATAAAATTATGTTGTCTTTTGATTATGTGGTTTGAATTTTCATTGAATGTCCTTATTCACTTAGATGTGTATTTTTGCATGGGTCCCTGTAAATGAAGTCAAAGATGGTATATTTTTTCTGAATGGCATGGATTAAATTCTTGAAAATATGATATGTGAGGGTGTTAGGGTAGCAAAAGATCATCTTGGTCTTAATCTATCATTGGTGTTACTAAAAATACATCTCTCACTAGGGAAAACTAGTTTTTATTTGAAATTATTCAAAGCACAAGGACAACTGTTAAAAAGTTGGAAAACACACTAGCTAAGAAGAACATAGTGGTTCATGATTTACATTATACCATTATCACATTTAGGGGTGATAAGCTGGAACTTGAAAAAAAGTGTGCCAATATTGAAGCTGCCAATGCCTACACAAAAGCATTACATGACTACAAGGAAGAGATAGTCAAGGACCTACACATAAATCATGATGGAATGGTTTCCATATATGAACAAGAGTTTGAGATTTTGAAGTTAGAGTGTGAGGTCATGTTTGGGAAAGTACACAGGATGAGTCAAAGTACCAATGGCATTCCAGAGATAAATAATGATAATTAGTTATGCACATCTAATTATGTGAATGATATCTTATATATGCTTATGACTTTAGTTGGAAAGTTATCGAAACATTGTCTGGTGGTTGAAAACCTTGTACATTGTGAAAATTTTATAAATCAATTGTTCCATGTTCTTAAAATATAAATGAAAATAAAAGTGAACTTGACCATCTCTACAATCTAAATTATTTTACTTTAGATGATACAAATTGTGTATTATTTCTTAGCATTTCAAAGACAAAAAATGATAATTAGCTATTAACATCTAATTTTGTTTGATTGAGCTTTGAATATATTTGGGATTTCATATAGAATATTGAATATATGTTTCACTCATCTCCTGAATGGAAATATTGTGAATGGTATGAATGTTTCCCTTATGGCTATGTTGTATTTATCACCATAAGTTATGTTTAAAGTTAGATTTAGTATTTTTAGATGTTTACATAATATTTCTATGTATATACATAGTTTTGAGGAGGTAATGTATAGTTTCATTTATCTTGAACATATCTATTAAAAAATCTATATTAGTTGCAATTAGTCATTTCATTTTTCATATTTCATATTTGGGTGAATAGGATTTTCATGTTGGGTCATTATATCTTCTTTGATCTAAATAATCCATATGTTTGGAACAAATTTTTAAAGAAGGAAATGATAACTTTTTTTTGAAATAAAATTACTTTCATTGATAATCAACTTAACTTGTCAATGCATCATAGTTATCGAAAATGGTTGTGGTAGTACACCATTATTGATTCAAATACCTAGAGTTTACATTACATGTGGTGAATATATTTAAATGAGTTAACATAATTGATTAATGCTTTATTCTTATTTATCTCATATTTTATACCCCATTTCTTATAGATCCCAACATACATTTGCCTATTTCTTAGAACCATAATCTAAAAGTGATTCTAGTCTTTCTCATCATAGTGGGTTTTGAATATTGTAAATGGTATTGGTTTTAGACATAGGTCTTCAATATTTTTCTTTGAATTTATGTGAAGTACACAAGGTGATGTGAACCATCAAAATATTATAGTTTATTTGGCACTGACATATATTAATGTAGTCAATTTTGATTTTAATTGAATGGTACTTAAAAATACATTCAAATTGTGTGCTCTTGTTATTGTGTATAAACGGAAAGTATGCTCATCTTTCCATCTTTTTTAAAATATTATTTTGATCAAATGTTTTGTTTCCATTATAAATTTTGACTTGATAATTATTATTTGAAGTTTTGAGATGGTTTTTCTTGGTTCTATGGTAATTGTGAAATAAACCTCAGATGAAATTTGCCACTAATTGAATGGATGGACTTATTTTAGATGAATCTTGGAAGTTATATTCAATTTTATTTATTATGATTTTTGAATCAATATTTAGGGATTGATTTTTTAAGTATAACTTTAGAGATATTTATTATGCACTATTAATTTTCCATCCTAAGAGTAGTTTTGGCCTCAATTTTATTGATGAAAATATTTAGTCTGCATGTTGTTGGTGATTTTTATATTTGAAATTATGACTACTGCCATATCATTTGTGACAAATATTGAAGTTATTGTTTACATGACATGCCTTTAAGGTAGGTAACTAATGAGAAAAAAACTTGAGGCTTATATATTATTTGGCATATCATGAGTACCCTAGTTAAATTTTTGATGGAGAGGGAGTTGGAATTGGTATCAATAATTTGGACAAGATTATGTCTTAATAGCACCCCAACCATGATGCAAATCAATATTGGACATACTAATGGTAATAAGTTTTTCTTAGTAGCCTCACACAAAAATAAAGGGCTATATATTGATATTTTTTCTCTCTATTTTGTGCATTTGACTTGGATCATGGTTTATGATGTGTGTTCACCATGATAGAATATACTTGAAGTTGATCATAAACTCAAGTTTAACTAAAACCATGACATAAATAGAATTGAATTTTGGATAACATTGACATGAGGAATTTCCCATGATGTGGATAACCATGTGTTATGTATCACTCCCTTGAAGATATCAAGTTATTTATTTTGGATTGTTTATGATTAAATATTAATTTGTTTATAATATGAAATCACTACTTATAATCCAAAAAGGAAAATTTAGTAGAGTAAAGTACAATAGACATACAATACAAGGTCTATTAAGGTAAGGACTATTAACCATGAATTACCTTCCCTAGTTATGAAGCTCCCAAATAGGCACATGTAGGGATAAAAATCACAATAGTATTTTCATTAGGTCTTTGACCTAATAAAATCATATAAAAAAAGCAATGCCAAATCTTCCCTATCCTCTCCACATTGTGTTGGTTGTGCTTTAAAAGAATGAAAAATAGTAACCACCAAAGAGACACAAAGCATGCATATAATTTAAATAAAAGTGACTTCCTAATATTCAATCACAATAGTATTTTCATTAGGTCTTTGACCTAATAAAATCATATAAAAAAAGCAATGCCAAATCTTCCCTATCCTCTCCACATTGTGTTGGTTGTGCTTTAAAAGAATGAAAAATAGTAACCACCAAAGAGACACAAAGCATGCATATAATTTAAATAAAAGTGACTTCCTAATATTCTCAAAAGATTATGTGGAACATTGAAAACATTTACAAAATTTTAAATAATTGGTATAGACTTTAGAATTAATTTATCTTGTGGTCCCAAAAAAAACATTTTTTCTAAAATGAAATTGAATTCTTGTGAGTATTTTTACACAAAGGTAAGATATAAATTAAACATCATGTGCTTGAGAATATTCAATATTTTATAGATAATTTTAAAAATTTATAAATATTATAGAGATTCACTAGATTCTCCAACTATGTCCATAAGTTTATTTATAAATTGTATTAAAAAAAAGTGCAATCAAAAAAATTATGAAGTTTAAATTATTTTGTTTGGATTGACGATCTCAAAAAATATTCAACTCTGAGGACAAGTCCAAATTTTAACATCTTTATGCCTATGTTATATATCATCATAAGGATATAAAAATATGCTAAAAATAATGTTGCATAGTCAAATATACATAATACAACAAATGTTGAAAATAGTGTTGCATAGTCAAATATGCATACATTAACAATCTCTATTGTACAAACATCACTAGATAAAACCATCTTCAAAAAACATGGAGTCTAAAAACTTTTTCCCAATAATGTATATACTCCTATAATGTGAGCATAATAATTGATACTATAAAATAACCAAAAGATAAAATAATATCATATCAATCGATGTATTTTAGAAAAATACCATATGCAGTGGAAAAATCCTTGTGATTATTGGTAAACTTAATTATTATTACACCTGACCATGTGATGATTAAGCCCTCAACTAATCTAAATAGTCTCATAATATTCATAGTCAACCATGGGATAGTAAATTCCATAGCTATCGGTAGTTTTGATCAGTGGATAGATGTATAAAGTATCCACTGGAGAAATCTTTCGTCCATGTTGCATCAATGAAAAATTAGCTTGATGGGATATTATGAATCTTTTCCATAATGTTCTAATAGGCTGAGTTGGTTGGATTATTATTATGTTGGAATGATGATTTTGAACACTAAAGATTTCAAAATGAATTATGAAAGGAATCTTCATTCCAATGAATATTATTTTTATTTGATTATGGTGTATATTAACAACATGATTATCTGATGCCTTTGTAGGCATGCATTTTTACATGAATGGTATTATGTAAGGTGGAATAACATTAGATGTATTTTATATATTATACATGATTACATTCCCCTCAGGCCATTCATAATACCATTAGATTTAAAACTTAAAGGTATGCCTTTCTACTAATGTCATAAACTCAATACTAACATATGGCAATCAAGATGCATTATTTCCATCATGTCTATATCTATCTCACTTTGTTGTCTTGTTTAGATCCTCATTCCAAAATTCACATTTGTGATTCTTATCAAGAGGGTTCATAAAAAGGGTTGTCTCCTATAACATGATATGATGCCTTATTTTATTCATTGTTTCTATGAATTATATCTCTAGAAAGGAAAGTGGCATGCCCATTATGCACTTGCTCAAATGGATGAGCCATCAAATGTTATGTGCTTGATATCACCCTACTCTTCACCTTGTAAAAATATGCCATGCAGGTTTTAAATAATGATAGTGTTTTAACTGTGTAATCTATTATGACACATATCTCAAAAATATCTCATGGTCCACTAATTAGGGATTTAACCTCCTTAACTTTATCACTGAGAACATTCTATTCATATGATGAAATACATCCTATTACAAATATCAAGAAATAGAAAACAAAATGAATATGATTAGAGACATATCTTACATTATCAGATTCCTTTGATTGGTTTTCAATATCATCTACCAAATATGTTGTTTCGCCTTCATCTACAGGGTTTGATTATCACATATCCATACTTTGTTTAGCTTCATATAGAGGGTTTGATCCTCAGACATCCATACCTACTTCACCTTCATTTGCATTTCATGTTACATTATCTATGCACTATGTATTGAAAACATAGTATCCAATTAAGATTCCCCACAAACATGTAAACAAATAAAATAGAAGCATACATAAACATTACATTAAACTCTATATTAATGTTGTTGATGTGTTTGATGACACCATTCCCTATTTCATGTACAACCACCTCTCTTATACTCACTCTAATTAGCTCCAACTTAATTAAATGTTTATAAGTGTAGCCTTGGAGTGAAAATAATAAATTACACATTGACATGGATGGTTTCATAGTATAAACATGATAATGTAACTTCCCATATATTATAATCTACATCTAAGTTGAATAAGGGCTTTTGTTGTGGAAGGTGACATGACCATCTATAATTTGCAAATATTTGACCCATGTAACATTTTCAAGTCTGTTTACTTTGAATTTCTTATAAAATCCATTATCCTTGAATTTTTGTAGCCACCAATAGTATATGTAAATAGTTATGATTAGTTAGTGAATAAACCAATCCATCATGTGATGTGAATAAGTGTGTATTGTGCTCAAGAAATGACGTTTAAAATGGGAATGGTAACATTATATGGATGTATTTATTTCTTTCCTAGCATGAGAAAGGGTGTGATAGTATTATGACAACATTACAAACATATCAAGCCAATGGTGATCCTAACATTCAACAAAATTTCCATGTGTGGAGCGATACCTATCTACAAAAAATTTGGACTCCCTATTTTCCATGTCTTCATCAGTGAAGATATGCATTATGTGTCCTAGTTCATTGAATAACACACATTTTGCATCATCTTCTTTTACCTTTGTTATCAAATTCTTTGTCCATTCATGATGCACATGCTAATCTCATAAATATACCTCACAATGAATGTTTCCCTACATACCATGATTGATTTTTAAGACTTTAGAATATAGTATGATAATAGTATCTATGAACTTCTACATATAAGCTTCATAGTGTGTATACAAATAATAAAGATACACCTAATAGATTTTATCTCTACAACATCATCATCTACCATGAAAGGATTTATTTTACACTCTATATCTTTCAAAGGTAATCTATGTATAGGTATTTTCATCCATTACCTGATGTTAGCATTACATGGTTGTGGCATAATCACCCATGAAATGGGCACTCATTATTTATAATTAAACAACAACAACATGTACAATTTTAAATATATATAAATATAAAACACATGCGATATTTTAAGTTACATAATATATGATATCAACTATTGTTATAATCGTTGAAAACATACCTTCATTGCATTTTTTTGAATATTAAGTATATCACCAATAAGTTGTGCTTGCCAAATCTAAACAACATTCCAATTGTTATGGGAGTTGGATGCCCAGTATGAAATGAATTCCCCCATCCTCATTAATTTCTTCCACATTATATCCTTGAAATTTATACCACTTGTCATGATTTTCTAGTGCCTATTCCTAAACAATTTTTACATCATTAGGACTATATACATGTTTTCCTCCTTTATTTGACATTTTTTTATTGTATATATCATTTTTCTCATTAAATCATCCCACTATGTTTCATAATTTAACATTACAATTTTATCATACACCATATCATGATGTTTAAGATGGATATAATTAGTAAACATTCCTAAAAATAGTATTCTATGAACCCATTCATTTAGCTATGGGCTAATATAAGGAGTGAAAAAATCTTTCCTCCCCTTGAACTGTTCATATTATTGACCATGACAATGATTTTCTTGATTGTCTATGTATTCTAACTAATTCTATGTGAGAAACACATGATCAAGTCTAATGATCATTTTATGTGTGCTCAAATGACATTGAAAGACACACATTATATGTTTTTATCCTGATTGGACACCTTTTCCATCTTCAAGTAGTATGGACTTGTATTTTAGTACGACATCAATTTCTTAGAAATCCTCTAGACCATATGAATACCAATTCTATACAGATATGCTAAACATATCAAGTGTATGGAAATTGAAAATATATTAGAAAAATGACATACAAATGGAACATAAAAACATAGAATACATACCCACTTGTTATATAAAATGTAAGGTCACTTACACGACATATTAAAATGTAGCATTGATCTTGTTCTAATTTTTAGGAATAGGTAATTTTGCAGACAATGTGACATGTGAAAATTTATAGGGAATTAATTCCTTATTTATTCTCTTTTCATGAAAATTTTCCACCCTATCACCATCAACCCAAGTGACCCAAAAGTCTTCCTCTTTAATGTTAGGAAAAAATTTCCATTTGACATTGTTGTAGTCAAATGGACCCTTGCTTGGCTTCTATAGTGTAAGTTGCACGCTTTGATCCCACATTTCTTGTCATCTATTCCAGTGTATAAATTAATGTTTCATTTTACCAAAATGTAATAGACATTTTGAATGATAAAATATTTCAATCTATGAATAAAAATGAATGAATCACACATACAATAATTTTAAACATTAATTTTGTTTATACAACTATAAACAATGTTTACACATCAAACACTTGATAATTAAGAATATGATAGACATTTATAATAGAATTATAATAAAAAAACCATTAAAACACATACTTAGTAGTGTGTAATTATAATGTATCCCATGATAGTTATAGATAAAACATTACAACATGTAGTCATAAACAAATGTTTGATATATTGACTAAAATACAATGCATATCCTAAAATAATGCTTATGGCATTGAATTAAACTATTGCCTCAACAAAAATAATGAATATTATGAATATAGTGACAACCATTAACATTTTACTATGAATAAATGATAATTATTGCACATCAATGACAATGTCATGCACTCCAAAATCAGACACAATATCAAAATATTATTCTAAAGGCATGTATTATAAAGCAAGCATGCCCAACTCATCCATACTTAGTTCTCTTATTTCCTTTAATTCATTTTATGATTATCCTTATTGGATAGATTCATTTTTTACAATGGATGATAATATCATGGAAAAAAACATACAAGAAAGTGGCTTCATCATGTAGTTTACTCAAAATACCTCTTATAACATCTCTCTCCCCTTTGATTTATACAACAACATAATCTTCAACCTCCATAGAAACACCTCTCTCCCACACAAGTACAAAAATAATAAATCCCATATATCAAATCAAATTAATAGGCACAATGTAAATATACCTCATCAGTTAGAGATTTACGATACTGACTTTTGATTATGTTATTAGGACTTGATAACATTTTATGGATATAAATAGCCGTTCATTTCAACCTAGAACTAACCAATATATGCATTTATTGTTACACATAATAAAAATATTAGCAATTCACTACCAAAACATCAAAATATTATAATTTAAACTACTTAATTTATACATATGCACTAGTTATTCATACACATCAAAGTCAACTGAGATGACAACACTCCCTTTGCTTCATATTTTGTATCTATCTTCAAAATATATGTTTTTGCATTTACTATTACATTTAAACCCTTTTAAATACTAAAAATAATCTATATAATTAACATTGAACATCAAAAATATATATATGCTTACAAACAAGACATAATTATGAAGTTGTTAATTATATCTCTATAGCCAACATTTTGACCATAGTTATTTGAATGTTGGCTATCTATGAACTACATAGATGTATAAAAAGGTTTTGGATCTATACGCCAATGAATAAATTAAGGGCACCACACCAATGAGTAAGGAAATAGAACCACCCATATTAGTCTATTCAAGTTATTAAACTATTTTAGAGTTGTATTATATAAATTATGTTTGAACCTGAACTCACTAGTGGAACTAAATATTGTAAATACATTAGGCCATTAAATATTTTGGAATATCTAAACTTTACCAATGCTTTCCAATGGAGGATAAATATTTTACTTCTTATTTGACCATCTTCTATGGTTAGCTAGGATAGGAGTCATGAACACCCATTTGGCCATAAAAATGAGCTTCATCTCTGATTTTGGTGAGTCATTTGGAAGTGTGGATAAATCTTAGTTTGTATATCAAGAATGTTCTTATCTAAAAATTATATTATATAAAAACTCAATGCAAAATGGTACATGAACTATTTGAATTAAATACATACATGATAATCTTGCCATATAAATATTGGATGGGAAGTGTATACAAACTATTCCAAGTAGAATTGGTTGAAGCAAATTCAAGATATGTGGGAAAATTAAGGTGGATACTAGAAAACTTTTTCATGGTGGATTTTATACCTAAATATTGTGATGACGGATTGGTTTTTTTCATTAACTTAGGTAATAATACATCATTAATATATGGTAGAAAATAAATATGTATGATGCACAATTTTATATGGATTAAGTGAGGTAATTCTGGGTTAAGGATGTGCTTAACATTATGAACATAGGGTGAATGAAAATCTTGGTAGGTGGTACAAAAAAAGTATGCCATGTATTGAAGATTCTACACAGCTTAAAAACACTTGAAAGGTGATTCCAAGATAGTTCACCATTCATTATAGGTCATGTTATATTATGGTGAATTATGATATTAGAATAGCTCCTATTGATAGTACTATGTTTGTTTTTGAAACACATTTTCATTTCTTTGCTCAATTGGAGAGTCCTTCAAGAATTCAACTTTATAATTCTATCTCTATGTTAAAAAAATGAAAATTATAGCTCATTACAATGAGATTAGAATCATGGACACAATAAAAAATCCATATCAGCATCTTCATAGTGTGAAAGATACACTTCAACACTTATTTCACCTTATCTATCTCCCACTATGTAATTGCTAGTTATTCAACATATCTCAATAGCTTGTCTTACCATTATATCTTGATATAGAATTTTGGTTTGCCTATACCAACTTAGGGAATAGACTAACCTCAATATTTTCATGCATACAAATACACATGATGAAAGAATATATAGTAATGATGGGTCTCAACAATAGTTTTATATTTAAATGCAAATCTAATGAGTTAGAATGGTATTTTTAAAACTTAAACTACTTCAACAACCTTTTTATAAGTTGAACAATAGATTAATGAGATAACACATAAATTAATAGAATTGAAAGGAAGTTTTAAAATCCTGAACAATAGTTTGAAAATTTAACTACTCAAATGGGATCTTCAACCATGTAGCATGATAATAAGCTGAATGCACAAACAATGATGCACATTTAATAGAGAGTTCTTTGGATTAGTGGGAATGCAATGAAAAGTTTTGTACATCACTTTTAAGTAAAGCAGTAAACTTCAAGAGACCAAAATAAAATTTCTCATTTTGGAAATTTGGCATATTAATTTTGGTAAGCTCCACATACTATTAGTTCCACTATTTCATTTTTGGTATTTTGGTATGATGTGTTTATACACATATGTTACCATTTTATTTTGTAATTTCATAAATTGGATATGTACTTCCATCACTTAGTGAAGTGGTGGGTTTTTGGGTATAAAAATCCATTTCATCCTTTTTATAAAAATGATTTTTTGAATTTTTTTTGAATTATCACTCTTACATGATATTAGAATTATGAGGAGAAAATGCAAATTTTCAACTTCATTTTGTGCACCAAGATTCCTCTTCATTTATTTTTTTCTTTACTTTATCTCACATGAGTTGAAATGAGCCATACACTATAAAACAAAGTATTTGTGAAATAAAAACTTTAAGCTTTGAGAAACACATGGAGATGAAATTTTGGCTAGACATAGGATTCAAGAGGAAAGAAAGACATGTAAATAATTTTTATAGTGGAAATAATAAGTAAGGATTCAAGTATCTAGCTTCTTCAAGAATTTTTTAAAATGTAAACAAAGTTTATTTGAAGCTATATTTATTGAAAACACATAAAACATAAAAAGAAGAGGAACAATATAAAACTAGATACAACAGGAACATGAACATGATAGGGTTACACAAATGTTATTTATGAGATGATAAAAATAGATACCTTAATGGAACAAAGGATTGAACATATGATTTTTTTAAGGTTCAATAAGGTCAATTGATAAGGAGAGAGAAGAAGGTTTTGAAGTAGATGAAGTACATGGGTGTGACACCAAAGGAGAAAAATGAATTTTAGAACTCTATTTACAATTTGGAGATGAATAGTGAACTGAATGTTTTATAGGTTAGATTCAAAATCTAAAATCGATGAAAGATAGCCAGAACATTTGTAACTTACAGTAAACTTGAACTTGGTAGTATATCAGTTGATACATGACTTATGGTATCTAGTCTAGTAGATGCCACTCCCATCATGGCTTCATCTTTCATATTTTAAATAAGAATTATTGATGTGAAGGAGGTTAGCTTTTTCAATTTTGTTAAGAGGGATTATTGATTATAAATACTCAACTACGTATTGAGGACAAAAAAAATCTATTCCTAGAACTATAGTTAAAGGTTGAATTCATACCATATCTCAGTATAATATTGAGTTCATCTAAAATTCAAGTGTATTAATAGTTAAAACCAATTCCAAAAATAATAATAATAATATGAATTAGGATAAGGCAAGCCATGTGTTCCTTTCTTACCATTGTTGATCTAAATATTCATGTTTATTCATATGTCCTTAATGTTACTCTTAGGAATTACACCAGACTACTTTTTTAAAGTTTTACCATAGACTTATAATTATTATTTATTATTTATTATTTATTCAAGCTTACATAAATAGTGGCTTTTTAAAACAATGGTTAAACTTTATTTTGTCACACAATAGTAAATGATATTATGTTCAATCTCATATATCTCATAAGCAATTTGAGCTTAACCTAAACTAACACATTGATTATTTTTGTTCAAAGAAATAATCAGCTAAAACTATTGGTAATTATTTTGAATTGAAGTTTTTGTTTGAAGATAATGGGTGATTTAAGATGTGTCCTAAAATCTCAATGGTGTAGAATATTTTTGCAAAACTTACTATGGCCTACCCAAAAATCTATCTATTCATACTTTTTGGTTGAATAAATTTTACAATTACATGGACACATTCATGTGCTAGAAAGCCATAAACCCTCCACTAAGGTGAATAAATTCTCAATAATACCTATGACAAAAAAGGGTTTACTATGAAAGCACAGTTTAATGATTTTAGAGTATAATTTGTCTTTTCGTACTACTAAAACAGATGACACAGTGGGTATGGTGAGGGTAATCTTATCCAACACTCAAAAACTTTATTTTGCATTTAAAATGACAAAAATGAGAACCTAAAAGCTTCATGTAAACTGGTAACTCTATCTGAATTTAGTGTCAAATGTAATTACCTAAAGCCTTAAGGTTTTAAAGAATGTATAGTGAATATTTTTGAAAGGATTGCCTATTAGGCTGAAGGCTTGCCCTCAATAATTTTTAAATATTTAAGCTCATTTGATGTGAATGAAAGATCATATTTTAACCTATAATCTTGAAGCTAAAACGTTTTTATAAACCTAAAAATATATTAACCTTTAACATAATCTAACTACACACCATATCTTATTATAATCCCATATTTTCACTTTGTCAATGTATTGTAGAAATATATTTTGCTTGGAACTATGAAATTTTTATTGTAAACTTGTGAAAATTTCAACCTTTATGATAAATCTAGAAATACATGAAAAAAGAGAAAATAATAATGAAATTTCAAAATATCTTTATTTTAATGTTGTCAATATTTTAGGTTGTTGAAGAATGTAGTGTTAGTGGATATGGTGATAGTAAAATCCATGCAATGGTGATATGGGCAATTGTAATGGCAAAATAGGGGATATGGAATTAGGATCACATGTGTTTTTCTTAAGCCACTTACCAAATCACTTGCTAGTGTGGATTTTAGAGGGTGATGTGGTGAATCATTTCCCATCATGTATTCTGGGGAGTGATCTAGCAAGTCCTCATTGCTATTGGGCCAAACAAAAATGAAACAACACTTGATGAGATGAGGCTATAAATAATAAGTTTCATTAGTGGGATGAGTTAGAGTTTTCATTGAATTTAAAGCTGACGCTAATATCCACTAAGTTTGTGTGTGCTGGTTAAGCTCTTCTATCTTTTTGTGTCCATTATAATTAATGAGACCTTGCTAAGAAAATTCTTGCCACCAAAAAATAAACCTAAAAAATGCATTGTTTTAAAAAATATTATTTATTAGTTATTTATATGTGAATTTTGGTAAATGTATGCATGGATGTGTTACATATTTGATCTTTGGAATTTGATAGATAAAAATCATTAACATAAAATTCATTACTTGAGTTGAATAACAAGGAACTCCACTCTTATAAGAACATGGTTCCACTTTTGTACATTTGTGGCTGAGGAAATGGAATTGAATAGACATTCCCATCTTCACTAGAATATACATCATGATGCATGGATTAAACTCCTATGTAGATAATATACAAATTTTCATTATATAAAAGTAACCATTCATCCTCTATTCCTCCTACATTCTAGTATTACCATTCTACCCTTGGCACTACCATTATTGCTCTTATAATTCATAAAATAATAGAATTAAAAAATTTAAAAAAATGAATGGGTGGAAATCTCATTCTTCTCTCATATGCATTATAATTATCATTTTGAAGTATAGATCATGTGTAACATTAAACATTTATATTGACATGGATTTTATTTGTATTTATTTTTTAAGAAGAGTCTAATTTTTTTTTTGAAAGTTTGAATTAAAATTAGAAGAAACAAGATTGTAAAATTCAAAATAAGTTATAGTTTAAGAGTTCAAAGTCCTAAGTTAAACCAAATTTTAAGTAAGAAAAAGTACTTACACATCATCCCCATAATAATAATACATGATATGGGGATCAAAATAATTATTATAATGTTGATGAGTTATTTACAATCCAAAATTATAAGAGTCACACCACATGGGAATACCTTGAAAAATAAAGTTTTACTTGCACAGATGGAGACATCAAATATTATCGCTAGGACAAAATTTAAGAGTAATTAAAACATGTATTTAAATAAAGTGTTATGATATTTACCACCAATATTTATACTTTCATAGATGGAGACATCAAATCCTATGTTAACACATAAAATAATAGTTGGTAGAACATGAATTTGAACCAAGTGTTATGATATGTACAAACTAGAGCCTTATCGATATGTAATCCTTTGTGAAGTAGCAAAATTATAGGCATGTGAATTTTTTTCATGGGAAAACATACATTTTTCATCGACATACAATATATGAATCAAATCCTTTAAATTTTATCATATGTGTTTGTGAACATAAATATTTCATATCAAAGGTTCTTCTTAATCTTTGTTTTATAAACATTAAGGAATGGAAGAAGCTAATTAGTTTTGATAAGAATTTTTTGCTCATGATGGCGAGGCCTTAATGTAAGAACATCCTTATAGCTCAAAATCATTTTTCACCTTTGAAAAAATTAATATATGAGTATAAGGATATATTTGTGTCATTCATTGGAGTGTAAAAATAGTATACAATAAATCATACTATTAATTTAATTTTAGGACTACCTTTCCCTAATTCATATCTATACCACCAATCGTACCTTAATAATGCTAATATCAAAAGGTATATCCTTGAACTTGTATATAAAGGACACATAAAACCAAAAGAATAACATTAAATTACCTAATTTTTATTCACATTGAATAAGGATAGTACATTGAGTTTTTCATTGACTAAACATCTCTCAATAATATCACTCTAAAGAACCACTATACTTTTCTCAATGAGTGGGCCACGTCGACAAACTCTATGACATCAATTTATCTAAATAAATTTATCTTAAGTCAAGGTACCACTAAATTCCTAGTGAACCCTAAAACATCTATATGACAACCTTAAAAGCTGAAGAGGGTTTATTTGAATGGTTAGTTATGCCCTTCAACTTAAATAATGGACCATTAACAGTAATCCAAATGACACTTGACATATTTCAAAAAAAATTATCTTCATTTTTTGTCTACCTTGATGACATCCTAATTTTTTATAAAATATAAAGGAAACACTTGTTTCATATTCAACAAGTTTTCAACACTTTATATCAGCACACTTTGTATGCAGACATTGACAAAAAAAAAGCATAAATAATTCTCATGGATTAAGTTAAATTTGTCTTATCCAATAATGGACTAGATAAAATAATATCATAGAGATTCAATATCTTTGATACATAATTGATATAAAAGGAGTTCATGTGAACTAAGATAAATTTGTGTTATCTAATAATGGCCTACACCAAAGACTCCCAAAGAGTTTTGTAACTTCTTGGGGTTATAAAAATTTTACAAGAATTTTGTATTTGGTTTCATAAATTTCACTTCGCCATTGAAACAAGTTATAAAGTGTGGATTCATCTATAAAACATTCAAGGAATTGAAATTCATACTCTTTTTTTCACAAATTCTAATGATGGTTTATAATCAATAACTATTCGAGATAGAATCTTATTCATTTGAGTGAAGTGTGGAATAATTCTTATGTAATTTGGCCACCTTATTTATTACTATAGTATTACACTCACTATAGTAGTCAGATATTATCCTGCCTATGATTGGGAATTTTATACCATTTTCCAAGCATGTAAGCAATGAAAACACTACATTTTTGGAAAGGATGATATCATATACAAGGATCACAAATTATTGCAGCTCTTATAGATCCAAAATAGGTTGTAGTAAGAGTGACATAAAAATAGTATTATTATATCAATAATATCAATTTAAAAATTAAATGTAAAAAGGGATGTGCCTATTAGTCATGTGAATGATATTCACACTTGATGTGAAGTCCACCTTAAGTAGTTTTATTATCAAGGTGAGATGTATTATGTGCATAATATTTTTAATATGGTAGTTATCCTCACATGTGTGATAAGGATAAAGTATACCTAGGGAATGCATTCACCTTCTAATCCACAAATAATAATCTCACACTGACCTCTTGTTCTTCCTATGTAAGGAACATTTGTATAACTTATGGTTTAATAAATCAACCAATTTGGTAGAGATATAGTCATTTAGGAGTGATCCTTAGAATTTGTATGCAAAATTTTATTGTTAATGCACTTTTAAAATGTATATCCCCATTTTATGTTAATAAATTTATGTTTATTGGTGAATTATCTCATTTTAAGTACTTGTATATGAATGGTGTATTTACATGTATACTTTCTTGATCATCCTCCTTCATAACATGGTTTCAAAGTTAAGAACCTTTTTCTAACATGGTATATAAGGTAATATTCATAGGAAGATTTTATAGATTTATTTAGTTTCAATAAATCTTGACATGGCCACACAACATTTCCAACCCTAGCATGGATTTGAGCTAATCCTCATAGAGGGTTTTCAAAATTACTCATTGGGCATTTTTTATTTGAGAGAAAATTGCATTATTGAACCAACCCTGACTATGGGTTTTGAAAATTAGACACTAGGTGTTTTTTTTTTTTGAGCCAAATTTGAATTTTTAAGTTCATTTGCATGGATTTAGTTATATTCTATAGAGATTTGTTTTCATGTCCCATCTCTTATTGGCTTAGATTTGGTTTTTACTTTACATGAATTTACATACATGTTGTATATTTACGCATCAAGAAGTTTCATGGTAGAGCTTTTTGGTGTGAGTCACAAATTCCTTCTACATTCAAAGTGATAGAGAAAGTTAGATATAAATTATGTTTCCCCTAAATATAACATTGTGATCTTATTTAGCAAGTATTATAGATCATGTTTCATCAAAATATGGAGAATTTGAAAAGGTAAGAATGACCCAAAGGGTAGGTAAATGTCATATTCATCTCATCTAACATGTTTTTAGGACTACATTTTAAATTTTTTTTAGTGAATTAGGATGATTTATTATATTTTATATATAGCTACAAATTGGATCTAGGTATTTTGGGAGGTTTATTTTTCTAACTTTCCTATTTTTCAAGATCTACACAATGGTGGGGTCAATTTTTTATTGGATGAATAATTTTTCTATAATTTATAGTTTCTTTCTTTATTTTCTGACCAAATCTTAATTTATCAACCTTGTAGAAGCCATAAATTTTGAATGGTAACTCATATTTATATGATGTTTTTAAAATGAATTATTTTTAATAATAATATTTATTTATTCTAATTATATCTCAAATTTTTAAACATAAAGGCTTATTTGTAAATTGTAAATCATAATGCTTTATGCAATAAGTATAGATGACACCTTGTTTTCATAGGGGATCACTTTTTAGTGCATCATATAAGTTTTAGGTTGGCTTTTCAATTGTATAGTATATTTAAAATTATTTATAATTGTCATGGGTGGGTTTTTTGTTATCCTTGTCTACCTTAATGTGAGTGTGTTTTTTTTCACACACCTTTTTCTCATAATCAATTGCATGAGTACTTCATGTGGCATATTAAGTACTCTCATTTTAGTTTTTTGATTTATTGTTAACATACCACATTAATAAAAAAATTTATATATTGATAGTTTTGATGTCTTCACTCCATAGTTAGCATTATGGTCTACATTATGTCATTCATTTTATTCTATTTGACATTCTCAAGTTCTAGTCACAAATATTGTAAATGATTTAACCCTAATGCCCATAAATTCACCCCTTTCCCCTCATCCTCATCATGTTTCAGTCCACCTATCAGCCCTCACCATCTCTATAGACACATGTCTGCTTTCTAGTTAATTGTGAAATAATTCACAACAAGGGTTATCATGGTGTGGGGACTCACTCTCCAATAACTCTTCCTTATCACATTCCTTGGACTCCATGTGATGATGACCTACTTCATAATAGAAAATAATTTTATCATAATTTCTATTTATAAGTAAAAAATATTCCAACCATTATTAAAGAAGTGACGCTAATACTTGAGCACTTTATGTCAGGGATTAATAAATAGTAGTTATCCCAAAGGTGTAAGCTATGCCGAAAGGAATGACATAATTTTCACTTTGGATAAAGTGGGGTTTTGTAAATTGAAAGAGTGTAAATCTATAATTATACTTTAATTGAAACGTATGGAAGCTTAATTTGTATAATTTATTGTGAATGATTTCAAAAAATAATAATCTTATATTTTTGGTGGAGTTGATGGTGGAAAATGAGATTGTGTGTTCCTTCATATGGTAATTGTTTTATTATTTTTGGGAATTATATGTTTAATTCCTAAGAAAATAAAGGTGTAAATGTAAATTAGTAATTAATGTGTCTTAATTAGCCTACTAATTTGTGTAAATAGATATGTATTTTTATCTTTTCTAAAAAAAGTAAGAAGTGTGAAAAAATCAAACTTAGCTTATTTTGGTCTAAAATGGATGATGCAGGATCTAAAAATTATTGTACAAGGAGGCAAGATTATCATAAACAAGACCCAAAACTCTATTTATGGATTGGATAAGAGTTCCAAACTTAGGACACCCTATTACTTGGTGATATAGTCCACTTTTTGGCACTGTTGTCTAGTTTTGGCTTTGTTGTCCACTTATGGCACTATTATCCTGAGTCTAAAAGCTTTCTAGGTTATATTTGAAATGCCTATTTTACCCTATCATTAAAATTTCAAGGTCTAAGACCTTGTATATATTATTGTGTGCCTGATTTAATATTCAAAACCCTTAGGAGATTTTATGCTTAAACTTGAATGCAAACTTGGGAAAGAGAGAAAAAGGGTTAGTGTGTAAAGGATACACTAGATGAACTTCACACCTTGTCTGTGGTCATGCTACCTACATATAAATACTCTAAAGAGGGATCAAGCTAATGTAGTTATCTTATTGAAGTGTTTGGTGTAACTTGTGTATGATCAATGCAATTAGAATGAAAAATTAGATGTGCTTCAGTTGGCTAAGAAATGGTGTAATGACTTGAATAGGCTTGGAATAGTGTTGAAAGGTTGTATGAAAATAATGGGAAAGAGTGCTTGAGATTACTTGCTTGTATTCTTGTGTCTCTCTTGAAAATGAGTGCCAACACTTCTAAATGGACTTTGAATGTCCTTTTATAGGGAAACTAGTGATCGTGGGTTAAATGAACTTGTATTAGGCCAATAATGAAAAAGATAAGGATTTGAGAAAATCCAACCATTAGAGGTAAAGATGAACTTAGACAATAACACCAAAAATATGACACCCCTAAATTTTAGTGCTCCTGTCTAAATTGGACACTATCATCTTAGGAGGATGAGCCTTAGGGGGATGGATCTAGGTTTGAGAGGGCTGTCTAGGTCTTAAAACTAAAGTCTGAGAAACTACGAGTGACTGGGAATTAGTGAAAGTCTAGTTGAGATGGGATGAGTGAGCAAAAAAAGGACCTATAGCTTGGGTGCTATTAGCCATGCCTAAGTCATCCAATTTTAGATTTTATATGATTACATTTCCCCACCCCCCCTTTGTTCTAGTGATGCAGTAAAGTGAAGTACTAGGATAAAATAAAAATAGAAGCATAATTGAACTTACCTATAAGTAAAAATCTCATGAAATTTTGTGATGCTAAATGTGCATAGAGAAAGCACACTATGATGTGTGAATCTCAAAATAAAAACATGAAGTAGATCAGTTCTTATTAGATATGCTATATCTAAAATAAGAATGTCCAAAATCTAAGTAAAAGAAAAGAGAGGAATGAATACACCTCACCAGGTACATGAACCAATACAAAACCTATTATGATGCTAGGTTATGTTGAGTATGTGTTGAATCAAGAGTAATATCATGAATGGAGATGAGTGCTCAATTTCCTAAAATGTGGATCAAGAATGCAAAGTTTGGCCCTTTAACTCCATCATCACCAACTAAGTAAAGTTAATGAATCATATCTGTGTTAATTAATGTCTATACTATATGTCCAATCCCTCTAAATAGGTGGCTCAGGAATACAAAGGCTGGCCCTTTGGTTCCATCATTGCTCTGTGAATTGAAGCTATGGAGTGATACCAGTATAAAATAGATGTCATATGATATGGCTCATGGATCCCATGAATGTTGTATAAATATGATGGTGTGGCATGGATAGCCTAATGTGTGCTAGAAACTAGGCTACTCTTGGCCATTTCAAAAGGTGGAGATTAGTCTCGTATGAAAACCACTCTAAAACTGATGTATTAGGCTTATATGAAAGCTAACTTGGGAACTTGGGTAGTCATAAAGCTAAATTGGTATGAAAATTTAACTTTAATGTGATGCCAACCACCTACAGATGGAGTAAGGCATGAAAATATTGAGAATGCTTGAAATAAATTGAACTTGGAAATAAAAGAAGATTAATGTGTCATACACATTACCCCCAATCTCTAATGTTTAGAACATGGATTCTGATCTAAAATTTATGCCAAATACCCAATCTGGACTGAAAGTAAGAATCATCATTTTTCACATGACAAGCCCTATATCTGATAAAATTGTTCTAAAACTGCTAAATTTGAAGGATCTAGGAGTGAAAAAACTATCCTTGAACTGAACTTTTTGCCTATTTATAGAAACCTTGAGTATTTTTATGCCTAGATAGGAGCACAAAACTAGGGATACCCCTTATTTTTGGTGTTAATATCCATTTCTATCACTACTATCCATTTATGGCACTACTATCTGGTATGAAAATTGATTGTTAATCTAAGATTATTCCTATTTTTTGCTTTGATTTGACTAGTTTAACCTCTAGATTTTGTGTTGACTATTTTAAATGTTATTGTTTCAATTGCTAGGAGGTTTTATCTATGTGACAAAGTCTTTATTTGATGCCCCCTCTTCTAAGGGTAGGAATGATAAACCTACAATGACTACCCTAAAAAAAATGAGTCTTGCAAGTGTGTTAATCTAAATATATATGTGATATAGCATTTGATATTTTGATAATATGTTTCAAGATATAGCAATGTTTTTACTGAGATATTGTTAAATCAACAGGGGTATGCCTAGATAGGTATAAAAATGTGAAAGCATACACAAAGTACTAAAATGGAATTGGAAATGTTAATTTTTAGTTGTTAGTTAGAGGGATGGAGCATGATGTCCATCATGGCATCCAAGAAAACAAAGAAAATGCATGATATTGATCATGTCATTGCACATATTTGATAAGAAATAATCAAACAAGCATATAAATAAATAAGCAAGAAACATAGAAGGGTGGCCTAGGGGCCACACAAACAAGGGACATGGGCATATGTCACTCAAACTAGAAACAAACATGGAAGGCATGTTCAAATTCCACATACACATACAAGTGGAAGAATAAAAGTTGGCACAAGGGCAAAAAACACATGAAAGAGTACAAATATAGGACATTGTTAAATGTCCTAAGACACACACATGAAGATGAACAAGAAATGAAAATTGCAATCACATAAGATATGCTAAGCAAGGAATGAAATCAAAAGTAAGAACTAAAAGATATAAACACATATAACTAATCAAATAAAATGTGAGAGTATGTAATACATGTGTAGTACAAGACTAGGTATATGCTAAGAAATACACAATGATAGATACCAGTGAGATGTCGATATAGTATTCTATGTAAGATATAAATTAATATACATTAGCATGATAAATTAGAGTGTATGGTGTAGGAATGACATAACCTGGATGGTGTAGTCATGTAAAAGATGCCCCAAGTGGGTGTATATAATAGTCTATGTCATGAATGTAGAAGTAGACATGCCCCATCTATGGGTAGAATGAATTAATACAGTAGTTAGATGTCACTGCACATACTCAAATAAGATCAAGTGAAACATGGTAATGTATAAAATTGACATACAATAGCATGAAATAGAAAATATAAGTTCTAGCATCATAGTAGTGATGTGAAGCATGGATGATGCATACAATCAAAAAAAATGTTTTTGATATTTTTGTAATTTTGTTTGAATGTTTTGGTTATTTAAAGTGTTATATTGTTTTTATATTTTTGAAAATATTTGATCTATGTACAATAAAGTAGGAGATAATATGTACAATCAATGTTGTAAAGAAATGATATTAACTGATGAGTCTCGAATGAGACTCCCTATCATGGTGTCTTGTATCAAATAATGGGATCATGCATGATCATGAGGTACAATAGAGAGCCTAAGCTTGTCCAACTAAAATATGTGTACATTATAATTACTCTAAAATAATTGAAGTAGATAATGAATACGGGGTCCCCCTGTGACTCTAAGAAGTGGATGCAACTGTAGGGCTCTTAGGGACCCATCTAAAAGTAGAAGAAGAAACTCTGTGAATAGGTGCTCTTTGTGTAGCTATATGAGACATCAATGTAACTACTCTAGGTGTGAACATTGTATCTAAATGTTGTTGATAATTCTAAAATTGTGGGGGTGTATGAACCCTCTATACTAGTGATGGAGGTTGTAACTATGGCTGGATCAGAAGTGGAAATTATACTAAAAATGGAAGAGAAGATAAAATTAGTGGGAGAATTGGAGCTGGTGACTAGAAGCTGATAGATGGTTCTAAAGTGGGGAGTGGTGACTCATAAATAACTCTACCAATTGTAATAACCTAATTATTATAAATGAATTTCACACATTCATGAACTATGGAAGGTACCACTTTGATTTTTTGAATCTATGATCGACCAAGTAATATGTCAAAAACTCTTGTGCTGGGAAATATAATGAATAGGGTGACCATATGTGTAAGAACAACCTGTAGTGAAAGTACTATCTCACCCAATGAAATCTAACTATGCCCACTAAAACCACTAATAATTATGTTTTTTGGAGTGATATCCTTCTCTATATAGCCCAAATATTGTAGTAGTGTGAAGGTGCACATATTAAGACTGAAACCATTATCAATGAGTATATTGTGAATAGAATGACTATGAATATGTGCTCTAATAAAAAGTGCATTATAACCTGTATTACCCTCCATAATCTCTTGATTTGAAAAAGATATCAAAGGCCTAGCTAAAACTCTGACTCATTCACACTTATCATACCTCTTAAAGGATGTGCCTCAACTAAAGGTGTCTGGTATGTAACTGGTAGAGGATGTGTATGGTATGTGTGATGAACACCTGATGTGTCCTCTTTATCTTGTTTTGAGCGTTGTGTAAATGGATTTGAAAATGTTTTCAAAGCTTTATCTTGTGTTTGATTTGTGTTTGAAGGCTCAACTGAAGTGCCCAAATCAAGTAGATTATCATCTATCAAGACCTGTATCTTATGTCACAAACTGATGCATCTATTTGTGGTGTGGCTTGGTGCCCTATGAAAATCACAAATTTCATGTTGATCATATCTCTATGGAAGAGGCTTTACTAGATCTTCTTCTCAAATAGGGAGGAGAGTGATGAGGTTTCATTCCAATAACTTTTTTAGAACTCGGACTAGAGAAACTGGTAAATTCATAAATGCACATCAAGGAGGTGCTAATAAAATCACACACTAAGGGGGATCTAAAGTTGCATTGACTTTTGGTTGATTCTAATTCTTTTTATCACTAATTTTGACCTTGTATGGGACTTTTCTGTTACTCTTGTTTGTTGTGTCTAGTGTATTTGAATACTAGAGTTGTTCCATTGAGATTAACTTGACTTCTCTTCCCTTAAGTGTATGACATAATTCATTGAAGGAGGAGAATATTTTGAACATAATGGATTTATGCAATGTTGGTACAAGGCTCTATTTGAAGATGTTCTATGTCTCTTAATTAACCATGGGGATAGTTAGATTATCTATAATAATCTTGTATCTAAGGACATAATCCATGAGGGGCTCATTTGAAATTTGTTTCTATCATGTAATATGTGCATATGAAACTTTGTCATTAATGTTGATACTAAAATGTGTTAGGAACATGTCTGCTAAAGGATTGAAATATATGACCGACTAATTTGATAGACTATAAAACAATTGTAGAGCATAATCCTTTAGTATCCATGGAAAGATTTTTGTAAATAGTTGGTCATTAAGTGCATAATCCAAACATGTTGCCTAAAAATATCTTAAATTTGTCACTAGATCACCCTTGCCATCATAAATAGTAAGCTTGGGTTGAATAAATCCTTATGGTAAGGGTGTAGAAGCAATGTGACATGCCAATGGTGTATGCAATAAAGCAAAAGAATCCAATGCCTATGTAGATCTAGTGGTACCTTGCTCAAGATGTTTCACCTTGGATTAAAGAGATCATATCTCTTGCACAAGGTCTCTGACATCAGGAGATACAGATGTACTAGCTACATCTAGTGGCATAAAAGAAGGTTGGGATGGTTTGGGGGGTTGTTGAGACATAGTTTCCCCCATAGTGTCATTAATAAATGATTGTTCTATGGTTTGAGAAGATTATCCATTGGTTACTTTTTGTTGTTCTTATTGTAAAATTCTAAGCATGCCATCTTACATATCTAGATGTTTATTTAAGAGTTCTTAAAGTTATCTTTTATCAATTTCATTAAAATTGGTATATTGGGCCATTGGTAAAGTAGGAAAACAATTTGAAATGTGTTTGAAGGTTTTGTAATATGTTGTAATAGACCAATTTCTAGAAAAGGAAAGTAATGAATATAAGAAACACAAAGTCAAAAATATAGTTATTTGGAATTTGCACAAAAAGGATATTGAATGGTCAAACATGTAAGGTGATACCTCAACAAGCGAAAAGGAGCTAGTATATGCAACTAAGGATTTTTCAAAAATATTATTTTCAACATACTATAGACTTTTGAATTTGAAATTGATTTTCTAAGTTTGATATGCAACTAAATTTTTTGAAAATTATGCAAAAAGTACTGAAGAATAACCGAGAATGTATTTGATACAACTAGGGTTTTGAATGATTTTTTCCAAAACTAGTGAAATAATTTGAAATTTTTATAGAAAATTTTTAGTTTTAATTTTGAAAAATTGAGGAAAAATCTTAAAATATTTCTAAAATTGGCAGTATATTTTTTCTAGTGTTTTGAAAGTGTTTGTATGCAAATAGGACCTAGTATGTGCAAACTAAGGTTTGGGTGAATTTCTTGAAAATATTTCAATTAATTTTTAGTTTTATGATTTTTAAATTCAAGAAAAATTAGGAAAATATTTCAAAAAAAATAATAATTAGCCCTAGGGTTTCTAGGGTTTTTATGTAAAATTCAAAGTAAGTCGGGTTCGCCAAATATTTTATTCTTTTTGGGAATTAAATGTTTACTTCCTAATAAAATAAAGGTCTGAGAAAATGTAAATTAGTGATTAATGTGTCTTAATCAACCTAATAATTTTTGTAAATAAATATGTATTTTTACCTTTTTTAAAAATAGTAAGAAGTGTGAAGAAATCAAACTTAGCTTATTCTGGGCTAAAATGAATGATGCAAGATCTAAAAATTACTATATAGGGAGGGAAGGTTGTCTTAAATAGGACCCAAAACTCTATTTTTAGATTGGATAGAAGTGTTAAACTTAGGACACCCTTCTGCTTGGCACTATAGTCTACTTTCCAACATTGTTGTCCACTTTTGGCTCTATTGTCCACTTCTGGCATTGTTGTCTTGAATCTGAAAGCTTTTTGGGTTCTGTTTAGAATACCTATGTTACCTTGTCACTAAAATTTTAGGGTTTGGGACCTTGTAGAGATCATTATATTCCTAATTTAATCTTAAAAACCCTTAAGAGCTCCTAGCGCTTGAACTTGAATGCAAACTTGGGAAAGAGAGAGAATGGGTTAGTGTCTAAAAGATACACTGGACGTACTTCACACCCTATGTATGGGCACATTACCTATATACCTATACTCTGGAGAGGGATCGAGCTAATGCAGTTCTCCCATTGAAGTGCTTAGTGTAATTTGTGTATGATCAATACAACTAAAATGCAAAATTAGATGTGCTTCAATTGGCTAGGAACTAGTGTAATGATTTGAATAGGCTTGGAATAGTGTTAGAAGGTTGTATGCAAAGAATGGGGAAGAATGATTGAGTTTACTTGCTTGTATTCTTGAATCTTTCTTTAAAATGAGTGTCAATGCTTCTAAGTGGACTTTTAATGGCATTTTATAGGGGAACTAATGATCATGGGTTAAATGAACTTGTATTAGGCCAACAAGGAAAAAGATAAAGATTCAAGAAAATTTGATCGTTAGAGGTAAAGTTGAACTTTGACAATAGCATCAAAAATAAGACACCCCTAAATTCTAGCACTCCTATCTAAATTAGGCACTATTTTCCTAAGAGGATGAGCCCTGAGGGGATGGATCTAGGTTTTAGAGGGCCGCTTGGGTCTTAAAAAGCTAATTCTAGCAAATTATGGGTGACTAAGAATCAGTGAAAGTCTAGTCAAGAAGGGTTGAGTGAGAAAGAAAGAGGACCTATAGGTTGGGTGTTATTAGTGTTGCCTATGTCATCCAATTTTGCATTTTATATGATTATAATAATTCACTATTTTTTGAGGAGACATTTTATTTCATAATGAGTATGAGTAATGGAGAAGTGCCAGGAAAGGGTAAGGCCATACAAGGCATAAAAATGATTAAATATTTCAAGGTACATTAGGTAATGATAATATAGGACAATAACAAAATATTATTATCTATACAATGTATAAAAGTGATTAAATTTCTTTAAACTTTATCAAATATTGATGTTTTTTGTCTTGTATGATTGTATCAAGTTTCAATCTCTCTTAGTGCACACCTTAAGGGGTACATCAGGAAAGGGGTGGGCAGACCATTGGTGCTTTGTAGGATTATTTTCCCTTACTATTGTATATAAATAATATTTTTAAAATGTATCAATTACTGATAATTTCTATCTTATAGGAGCCCATCAAGTCTCAAGCTCTCTAAATTCATGCCCTAAGGGGTACATTAGAAAAGGGGTGGGCAAACCATTGATGCTTTGCAAGATTGTTGTCCCTTTTACACTTGTTATCTACATCTCCTAAAAACCATTCCCCTAAGCTTTGCCTCTTATTTTACACACTCCTCTAGTATTTTACCACCTTAATTATCCCTTTCCCTAACTTAAAACCCTTTTTTATAGTTTACATGACTATGTCAACCACATCGACCGTGTATTTTTATTGACAAAACTTATTAAGGGTCTAGGTCATCCATTGGCCGAACTAGTCTATGACCTAGTTAGTTTTTGTCAATTACAATACTAGGTCGACTGGGTTCACCTTGTTAACCAAAAAATTTGAAAGGGTTTATGGTTAGATTCACCTATTTAAACACATCCATTTCAATAATCTTAGAGAGAGGGTAGGATTTATTATTCATTTTTTCTTCTTTACAATATTCTCTTCCACATTCTACCTGAGGAGTCTTAGCATGGGGTTTCTACTTTGAGAATAATCTAGTCTTGTGGAGAAGACCTGAATGCTTTGGAATTTTTAGGGATCCTTACAAACCACAAAAACCTCTTTTGAAGTACCTTTTTCCAAGGGAGAGATTTATTCTAGATGGGTTCATTCTCTAGGTAAGTATATCTAACTTTACTCCTCTCTTTAGTATATAGAAGTAACATAAGTAATGTCTTTTGACTAATATCTCTCTCTCTATGTATTAGGCTTTTACCTATACATAGCTTAAATAGGATTCTCTTATGCGTGTTTACTTTTATGTTTACTAACTCCCACTTTATTCCATAAGCTTTGGCGAGCACTAGATTAGACTTTTGCTTTACTTATTATTAGTATAGTGAATATGAAATCATATGACCTATTTAGGGTTATTACAAAGTTTTTCTCCACTTGAGTCTTTGAAACCCTCCCTAGTGATATTATCATGGTAAGAGATACCTTAATTAGGTCTATAATATCCATATTGGTCATGATATCGATTATCTAATGTATCCCGAATTGGAAGTGTAAGTAGGATCTATCTTCTTTGAGCTAAGATTTATTTGTAGATATGTTTCATTTCCCATTGCATACATTTTGGTGAACTCGACATGAATCTAACCCTTATAAGTTTTATTTCATACTTTTCATTTCTATCATTTTATTATTTTTCTATATTTGTGATACTAGGTCAACCAGGCCAGTATAGTTCTAACTTTTATGTAAAATTTTAACACATAGTCGCATCAAAATGAATTTATTCTTGTTGTGTTGGTATTTATCATATATATGTTACTAGATCAACCAGGTTGACACATTACTCTTATTTAGTCCCAAAAAAATATATTATATTGAATAGGTTGATTTAGTCTTATAGTCAACATCTATATAACAAACTAAGTCGACCAAGATGACTTGGTCATCTTAACAAGATTTAGCAAATAGGGTTTCACATAACTAGTTGACCCAATTGGCTTAGTATAAATTACAATCAACATTCAAGGCACTTCAATAGAAAATTTGTAGTCTTAATAATCTTCCAACCCACCAAGGTTCCTCTCTTTCTCTCTCTGTTAATTTAGTACTTCATTATAGTTCTATTTTGTTTTGGTTCTCAATCCTCTATCCAATACCACTTTTATTCCTTCACCTCTTAGAGATACCTTAGGACATGTTATTCCTCAACCTATCATATATATAAAAAATTCTTCAAAATATCTAAAATAATCCTTTATCTCCTTTCATCATGTCCACTGATATTGTTAATAAATCTCTAACTATCAAATATGATGGGACTAAAGACCCTGCATCTTTTCTTAAAGCATTTGCTAATCTTTATAAAGAGTGGATCCAAATTAATAATTTCACCACACCTAAAATTCTAGTTAAAAATTTCATTAGTGATGTATTAGAATGGTGCATCCAACTTCCCCAACATTTCATTTGGAAACTTGAGGATCTATTAAATTCTCTAGTTAATATTTTCAACATAATGACCTTCCCAAAAATTGTCTTAGCCATTTCATTAATGCTAAGTAATCTCCCACCGAATCAACTCATGATTTTATCAAATGATGTAAATATCTAGCCCATAAGGTGGATCATATCATGAATACCTATAATTTATTTAAACTCTTTATAACTGGTTTAAATCATTCACTTCAATATAAGGTTCTAACTTTCACTCCTCAAATGCTTAGTGAAGCTCTTAACCAAGCCAAACATCAAGACTTCCTCATGAAGAAATTCAAACCTACTACCAAATTCCTTAAAGGATATTTTCAAACTTATACCAATGACATCACTGGTAATACTCCTCAAACTGGACAAGGATTTACCAAAACTAACACTCCCCCATCTTCTCACATACCACTAATTGTGAAACAAATGAAACAATTCTTACAGACCTCTAAACCCTTTACTTATCCTAACAATCCTCCTAAGTGGTATGATCTTAATCAATTTTGTTGATTCCACACTGACATTAGGAATTCCAATGAAACTTTTCAAGGGTTTACTAATTTTTTTGTCTCCTACACACTTGGTTATTCTTTTAATCATTAATACATGATCCAAATCCATCATCAAGAGTATAACACTGCTTCTCAAAAATGACAAGCTCCCAAAGCTTCTTATTCTAATAACCAAAAATATTTTTCCACATCTAGTCCTCAATAAAATACCAAGATTGTTTATGTTATAGATACTAACTATGAACAATATTATAATAATTATCAATGTTTTAATGTAGCTAAAGTCAATTATCATCGCAAACCAACTCACAAAGATCCTATCACAAAACCTAAGAAACCATTTTTGGGAGAACAACTTCTTAAAGATATTACAACCACTAATTTACCTTTGGAAGCCCCTGAGAAAACACCTCCTTATTTTGAACCCCAAACAACTTCCATTCCTTAAAAATATACCTTACCTTATAAACTTCACACTGGTTATTCTTCTAAATCCCATTGGAACTTTCTCAAAGAAATTAACTCCATGCCTTGCAAGATTCCACTTATGGAGTTAGTTCATACTTCCCCTTATCATCACAAATTTCTAATGAAATAATTATAAGAAATTGAAGAACCATATTTTATAGATGAAGAACCACCCTCTATTAAGATTTAACCTACCAATGTGCACATGATTATATCCATTTGTCCTTCTTCCAAGCCTTCTACTGAATTTATTGAAGAGGACATGATTAGTGACAAAATACTTTTTCATGTCGATGATTTGTTGATGCCTAAATGTGTATTATAGGTGCCCAAAGTGTTCAAGAACACTTCTCATTTTAGAATTTTAATAATTCAATCAATGAGTTACAAGTTGTGATAATAATGTTATGTATTGATGGAATAAAGGCAAAGCAAGTTGACTATTTCATAATATTTATAATGTTTGGTGGTTGGGAGCCACCATGGTCTCTAGTTGATCTATGAATTTGAAGAGGATCTGTGCTAATTAGAATAAATTATGATCAAACCTAAGATAATGGTTAATCTAAGATGGATATTAATAATGAAACTAATCTAAGGTGAATTGGTAAAAAAATGAGCAAAAGGAAGGGTACAACAGAGAAGAAAGATGTTGCTAATCTTTAATCTAGACATTAAGACAAAGTTTAAACTTCATCCGAACATGCATTTAACCAATGTATGGCATGAATTATCATAAGATCAAATCCTACCACACATCAGAAAATCATCTAAGGATAATATTAAATAATTTAAATCAGAACCAAGTTCACTTTAAAGATTCACCCCTGTAAGAAAACAACATTAGCCCAAATGTAAAAGAAGTGAAGAAAATGAAATGAACCTAAGCACTTTCAATTAATCTAGCATTAGCACAAATTATAAACTATGAATTAAAACATACACATCTAAAATCCATAAGAACCATTAAATTTTGAAAATGAGACTAGATATATGAGAGAGAATCCATGATATCAAACACATAGATAAATATTGGACAAAATTTATAGAATTCCTTGCTTGTATTACTTGCTCCAAGTTTACAAAGTAATTTTGGCTGTAATAACTCCCTTCTATTTTTACAATTAATAATAATACTTTTATATAATTCAAGTAAGTATGTATGTTAGTCATATCCAATTATAAAAGTAAAAATGTAAGGATAGCTGTCCTTTCTACAAATGTTCTAGAATACACTAGACTTTCCCTAATGGACTGATCTATAGACAATGTGTTTTACGGGATACACATGCCTTTTAAAAAAGAATATTCCATTCTCAAAATATATAATGCTTAGCTACAGGAAGAATATTCTTAACTTAACTAATCTTTGCGACCCCTGTGTTGTTGAAGTCCCTTATTGTTGTTGTAATATCTTCATTGCTCTCTAATGTTATTCATCAATTAGCTTCAAATTAACAATAGGTTCCATGAAGATTTCATATTCTTGGTCTATTAGGATTATAATATATCTATCAGTTATTCCTAAATCCTCTTTGATGCTCTTGGATTCAATAATCTTTTCTTCTACTATTAGGATCATGTCCATGATCCTCTTGTTGTCCATCTTAATATTTTTTTTGGATTTTTCTATTCATCAAGAATGAGGCCTAGGGAACTAAGTGTAGTTGGATTGGTGATCATGGTTCCAAGTGCTCCATCCTATCTTGTAGTTGTTTGTCATCTTCAAGGAGGTTTTCTAAGTTCTTAGACTAGGTGTTCAAACCCTTGATCTTATCCACAAGCAATCCCATGACTATGTTTAGATGAGCTAAGATAATTGTTTTGAAATTAGGGATTTGATATTTAATCAAGATATTGATAAAATATTTTATTCTATTCCTTAAGCTCTATCATTGGTCGTGGATTTGTTCAAATTTCTCACTAGTGGTCTATAGTTCAATTCTAGATTGAACGAACCTCACACAAATGATAATTCAAATTCTCTAGCTTGATTATAGTAAATACAGGGCCGACCTAGATATTATATATGTGTTTAGGTATTTTTGAAGGTCTTATTATCACTTTAATGGTGCTATCTAGTTCAAACAACAAGCTTTATGCCTTTGGTTTTATTGTCATCATGCATTTATACCTTTTGCCATTCGTGGGTCCACTAAATCTTCAATTTTATTGGTTTATGATTATGTGGTATCTTCATGGCATCCCTATGTCATTTTCATGGCACTTTGTTTGTTAATTTTTAAAAAATGAGCATTACCTTTTGAAAAATACTCTTTGATCTTACACCATCTAATCTTGTTTGGGAGAGTAAACACACTCCATTGGATCATGATTTGAGGGGTGACATGCCATTGGCTGTTATCTATACTAAGCTCTGAGGTCATTCCACTTGGAGGTCATTCCACTTGGAATTCATACCAAACTTCTACACTCTATCATTTCTGCTAAGTTAATTCACTTTTGACACATTGTGGTATCATATTTACTCGTAGCTTCATTAAAAAGTCTAATTTTACCTTGTACTATCAGATCATCTCTACCTAAGTGAATGCATTCCATTGATATTAAGAAGATGATCAAGCTTTAACTTGGGACCTAAGGCTTCATTTAAGTCTTCACTTGCTATGCTCTATTGATTAGAATGTGTATATTATATTGCATACCATTGATTATTTGGCATTTACTCAGGTTTTAATCATGGACCTTGTCTTGAATTTTTAACTTTGATCTCACACTATCAAATCTTTCCCATTCAATCAAATGCATGCCATAGATCATGATCCATGGCGTTGAGTAATATTAGTTCGTACAAATAATGGAAATGATTAAATTAGGACTCAAGGAGCATATAAATCTTAAGCCAAAGTTTTATATTAATGTTTTCATTCGTATTAATAAATATAAATAAAGATTTTTAGTCTAAATTCTAAAGCTAGGTTTAAAACATATTAAAGTGACCCCTTGAATAATAAAAGGCATCACATAAAGTTTTTACCTAAGATTTTTATTATATGAATAAATATAACTAAAACTTTAGGGTAAATTTTGTAGTCCAATTGTATGTCATAATAAAAGGGACCTTGTGCTTAGTTTCCCATTTTGATCTCATGCTACTATATTAACTTCACCTGAGTAAATGTGGGTCATTGATCCTATGAAAAAAGATAATGTTTAAGTTAGGCTCAAGAATTACATGAAACTTAGGGTAAAGTCTTTAGACTAAGTTTTTTATTTGTGTTAATAAACATGAATTAAAACTTTAGGGTTAATATTTTAAGCTAAGTTTATAACAAAGGGACCATGTGTTACTAAGACCAAGTTAGTAGTTAAAAGGACCAAGGGTCACAAGATATAAAAGGGACCAAGTATGAATTTTTAGACTAAGGTTTGGTCATGTTAATAAACATGACTAAACCTTAGTATAAAAATTAAACTAAGTCTTAAGCAAAATTAAAGTGTTCCCACATAAATTTCTCATGCACAAATTTGAATTCAATTCAAAGGGCATGAGCTAGGGTAATTGGAATTACAGTTTTAAGCTGATCAGACATAAATTCAACTTGTTTTTCAATAGACTAAAGGATAGTAAAAGATTAAATTATTATTAAATCATAAATCCTAAACATTGCTCATTCCAAATGGACCTCATTAGACCTGAAACTAGAAAACATAGAGATCTAATGTTAGTAAATTTAGACAAGGGCAAACCAAAATCATGTACAAATGTCTTAACCAAACTAGGTGTGGATGATTTTCAAATAAAAACTCTATCCAAACATTCTAGTGACACTCTGATCAAGTTAATTTTTAAATTTAAGGTAAAAAATTTTACAATTTAGAACAAGGGTCCCCATTTTTTGTGAATAGAGGTATGTTGACCTCAATAAATGGCAAATTCTAGGCGAAACATAGAAATATGTTAGAATTCAAAGACTCTAGTTTAGACTAACAATTAAGCTAGTTATTCCAATTGATCAGTCACCATTATTTAAATCAATTCATGGTTAAAGCAAGCCTTTCCCATGCATAATTCAGATCAAACATCAAGAACTTGTCATGTTATGTGTGTGCTTTGATTCCACTTACTATTTTCTAAGGGATTTCAGAAACAGCTTCCAAATTTCATGACTTTAGCCATTAACACTAACTTTCAACATGTTTAGATATTCATTAGGAACCATGTTTTAGCTCAAAGAAGGATTGGGAATTACTATGTTGCCATCTAGGGATGTATAGCCCCAATAGATATGCCTTTCACTGTACTCAAGGCCTTAATCCACTACCAGCTAGACATTTATAGCCGCAATGGAGATTTCCAGAATCACCTTTTCTTGGATACTCTTTGAAGTTTGTAATAAGATTTTATTTTTGTATTTTTATATCATTTTGGCTTTCTATCAAAGGTTGAGAACCAGGTTAGCTAGTTTTATAGATTTTATCAAATGTTTGATCTTCAGACAATCATCTTTGATTGTAAACTTTGTCCCAAGAAATAATATTTGTTAAGTGCAAACATGATTGTGTCCTAATAATTCAATCTTTCACCCTACACATGTAATCCTTCTTAAAACCAAGCTGAGATCAGAAAAAGGTTTAAAATATTAAGAATAATTAATTTATCCATTAGTATTTTCTAGTTTCGACAAACTATAATATTAGGCTTATATTTAAATAATCCATGATCAACTAGTGTTGAGGAGTTATATCTACATTCCTGAATTATGAAGTTCTTAAGCAATTAGGAAAACTTTGAGTTAAATTCTATCCAAAAGGACTTACTAGAATTAAGGAAAAAATCTTAAAAGGAAAACACACCAAACAAAATTCAAATAAATATGTAAAATAACTACTCACAAACAAGGGATAGGAAGGAAAGAAAATGGAAAAAAACTAAACTAATACCTACACTAACTCCATAAATAACTTACCTCTAGGATCAAATTGAAATTTATTTAGCCTATCATATAACCTTAAAGAATGATTTATTCTATTCAATGGCTTATTCTTATGGATAGGATCACTTGTATGCTTGTGTCTTCTATATGATGCAACTTGGTTCCCTACCTCCATTCTAAAGTGCATGGATTAAAGATATGGATCCAAGATCTAATCATATTATTCACAAATTATTTTTTATTGCATCAAGAATGCTAGTTCTACTTCATTCAGAGACTGATCATGATTTGTATCATTTGCCTTCCATGGTTAGATTGTGAACTCAACTGGTATGCTTGGATCGATGTCTTCATTAGGATCTAGCTCATCTTGAAAGACCTCTTCATCATAATCAACTAAAAGGAAATGAGATTAATTTACAACCTTACCATTTGATTTAGGTTGATCACCTACTTCCATCCTTTTGAAGGTGTCATATGGAAATTCTTGATCTACTACATTTGCATCATCTTCAACAAGATCTCTACGAAATGGCATGTTTTTTAATCCAATTGAGTCCCACATTATCTTTCTTTGGGATCTCCAAAATGACATTATTATCTTGGGATACCTCAATTTATTTAAAAAAATCTATGTATGAAATTTTCCACTAGTCATCTTCTTTTAGGACATCCTCAATCTCAGAAATGACCTTATATGAATTGTCCTCACAACTATCTTATGAAGAGAGGTCAGCTTGTTTCTAATGTTGTTCATGGGGATGCTCATGTTGAATGGCCATTCCTTCTTTCAAATTATCTTTAGGTTCATTTTATTCTTAGGATGGAAAATATAAAGCTCTTACCATTAAGTAGTTAGATGTCCTTGTAAATCCATATGTCCCTACAACATTGTCATGATTAAACACACGTTTAGATGTATATTTTTCATTTTGATATTCTTCAAACATATTACAATGATCATCTAGACCTATATCATAAATATTCATTTCATATACATTATTAGATGACCTATTATTGTTTTTATCATGGAATCTATTTGTAGGCCCATTAAACCTTTGAGAATAATAGTTTCTATTTGAGTTTTCCCCAGTATGTCCCACTTTTTTTTTAATTGAAAAAGATAAGTGCTCAAATTTTGAATCATCTTGAATATGGATTCATTATCATTCTTTGGTTATTTTGAGTTATAAACTTGATTGTCATTACTAGTGGGCATTAAATCTCTTTGTCCATGTGGATGAAATCCATTTATAGCATTATTCAAGAACCCCAAATTTTGGCTAGGATGGACATGGCTTAAGGGCAATTAATTCAATACTGGTGTTTGAATTAAGGTAAATACATTCTTATTAGCATTAGGAATTACATTCAACACAAGTAAATTAGGATTAAAATTTGGGATAACATATGCAAGTTGCCCTTGAGGCTACATTTGATCATTGATTATTATAACTTCAACATATGCGAAGGCCAAGGTGCTTATGACTCCAATAGACCTTTTAAGAAACACATAAGTTATGGGATCCAAAAGATCCTTGTAAATTTATATGGATAAAGCCTCATCAGGTCAATAAGTGGATACGGTTCTCCAAAATAGCTTCTGGAATCTAACATTGAAGGTTCTAATGGTCTCATATTAATCTCTCTTAATAGTGGTGAATTATGGATAGAGAATGCATGGACTAATGATTTTACCAAATTGATAAATAAGGATTCTATTAAAATCATCTTATCTAGCTATGTAATTATATGGAAGCTAAAGGAACCATTCATATGTAACATCTTCGAAAGTAAATGGAAATAATCTACATGTTACATCTTTATGAACTACATTTAAGAGTTTAAAAATAGCCTTAAATATTTTAACATGTTTTTTAGTTGTGACAACATTATTAGGATTGAAAGAAGGTAAATACCTCTCAAAATTTATTGGTAAGTCATGTACCTATACAGGAACATTGATAGGAGATCCACCTAACCATGCCATACCTTGATGAGAATCTTACTTTTGACAGTTCCATCTTGTAAAATATTTAAATCGTATTTTTAAATACAATGTATAAGTCTTATCTTTACAAATAATGATGATCAAAATTTCTCATTAGGTAAATTTTTGATAAATACGTATAAAGAATGATAAAGGTCATCAATATTTAACTAATTAATCTCAAAGATATGTCTAAATACGTAGGTATGAGTGATATTTACACGTTTCAAGTCCATATGAACTCAAATTTACAAATATCTAATCAATTTTGAACAAAAAATCTATTACTAACCTCAGGCTCATTGGATCCACAGATCTTAAGCTATCTTTACCATAATTACTCATGAATCTCCAAAATATGTCTATACTTATCTAAATAAGCACAAAGATTGGTTTGAAACCACCAAGATCAATGATCTTTAGACAATTGCACTAAAAATAATACAAATATACAAAGAATACACTAATCTTTGAACAAAATTCACCAAAATGGGAAAAGATACTACAAATTCACAAAGATTTAACTAATAGAGCCCTCCTTCTAGTGACAGTAAAGCTCCACCTATTGATGTATGAATATGTATCAAAAGTGCCCAGAGTGTTAAATAAAACTTTTCATTTTATAATTTTAATAATTTAATGCATGAGTTGTAGGTTGTGATAATCATGTTATCTATTGATGGAATAGAGGCAAAGCAAGTGGACTGTTTCACAATATTTATAACGTTTGGTGGTTGGGAGCCATTTTGGTCTTTAGTTAATCTATGAATTTGAAGAGGATATATGCTAATTAGACTGAATTATGCTCAAACCTAATCTAAGGTCTAATATAAGATGGGCATTCACAATAAATTTAATTTAAAGTGAATTAGTAAAAGAAGGAGCAAAAGGAAGGGTAGGGAAGAGAAGAAATATGTTAGTGATCTTTAATCCAAACATTATGACAAAGTTCAAACTTCATCTGAACATGCATTTAATTAATGTATGTCATGAAGTAGCATAATCTCAAATCCTACCACACATTAGGTGATCATCTAAGGATAATTTGAAATAATGCAAATAAGAACCAGGTTCTCTTTAAAGATTCACCCCTATAAGCAAACAACATTAGTCCAAATGCAAAATAAGTGAAGAAAATAAAATGAGCCTAAAAACATTTAACTAATCTAGCATTATCATGAATTATAAACTATACATTCAAAAATACACATCCAAAAGCCATAAGAAGCATTCAAATTTAAAAACAAGACTAGATAAATAAGAGAGAAGAAATGATATCAAACACAGACAAATGGTGGAAAAAGTTTGCAAAATTCCTTGCTTGTACTACTTGCTCCAAGTTTACAAAATATTTTTGTCTCTAAGAACTCCCTCCTATTTTTACAATTGATAATAATCCTATTATAGAATGCAAGGAAGTATGTTAGTTAGTCATATCCAATTACAAAAGTACAATTTTTAAGACAACTATCCTTTCTACAAATGTTCTAGAATACAATAGACTTTCCCTAATGGATTGATCTATAGGCAATGTGTTTTACAAGATGCAAAAGCCTTTGAAAAATGAATATTCAATTTTCAAAATATATAATGCTTAGCTATAGGAAGAATATTCTTAATTCAACTAATCTTTGGGACCCTTGTGCTACTGAAGTCCCTTGTTGCTGCTGTAAGATCTTCATTTCTCTCTGATGCTTTTCATAAATTATCTTCAAATTAACAACAGGTTCCATGAAGATTTCATCTTATTGGTCTATCAAGATTATAAGATCTCTATCATTTATTCAAAAATCCTCTTTTATGATCTAAGCTTCATTAATCTTTTATTTTATTGCTAATATAATGTTCATGATCCTACTGTTGTCCATCCTAATCTTTCCTTGGATTTTGCTCTTCATCAAGGATGAGGCCTAAAGAACTAAGTGCAATTGGATTGGTGATCATGGTTCCAAGTAAGTGATCCATCTTGTATTGCATTTGTTTGGCATCCTCAAAGAGGTTCTCTAAGTTCTTAGACTAGGTGCTCAAACCCTTGATCTTGTCTTTAATTAATCCCATGAATGTGTGTAGATGAGCCAAGCTAATTATTTTAAAATTAAGGATATCATATTCAATCAAGATATTTATCAAATCCTTTATTTTGTCCTTTGATCTCTGCCATTGGTTGTGTATTTGTTCAAAATTATCATTAGTGGTTTGTAGTTCAATTCTAGATCGAATTACCCTTATATAAATGGCAATTCACCTTATATGGCTTGATTATGGAAACTATCAGGCTCATCTAGGGATTTTGTATGTGCTTATAGATTTTTGAAGGTATTATAAGTGATTTAATAGTGGTATCTAGTTCAAACATTGAGCTTCGTGCCTTAGGTTTTATTAGCATCATGCATTTATACCTTTTACCTTTTGTGGGTGCACTAAATCTTTAGTTTTATTGATTTCTATTTATGTGGCATCACTGTGGAATTTTCATGGAACTTTGATAATTAACAATTAAAAAATGACCATTGCCTTTCAAAAAAATCCTCATTGATCTCACATCATCTGATCTTGTTTGGGTGAGCAAACATACTCTATTGGATCATGATTTGAGGGGTGGAACATCATCGGATGCTATCTGTATTAGGCTATGAGGTCGTGCTACTTAGTAGTCCCACATGCCTTCTATACTCTACATTCTGTTAGTTTTATTGGGTTAATGCACTTTCACCACATGGTGGTCTAACATTTGCTCATAGTTTCATTAACAATTCTAACTTTGCCTCACACTATCAAATCATATCCCCCCAAGTGAATGAATTCCATTAATTTTAGGAAGATGATCAAGATTTAACCTAAGACTTGAGGCTTCATTGAAGTCTTAACTCACTACACTCCATTGATCAAAATGTTTACAATGTACCATGTATCATTGATCATCTAGCACTTGTTCAAGTTTTAATCATGGACCATGTCTTGACTTTTCAACATTGATCTCATGCCATCAGATCTTCCCCATCCGATCAAATGCATGTCATATATCATGATCCATGGGGTTGAATGATATTAGTTCCTATAGATAAAGGAAATGATTAAATTAGGACTCAAGAAACATATAAAGCTTAATCCAAATTCCTAGATTAATGTTTTCATTCATATTAATAAATACAAATAAATATTTTTAGTCTAAAGTCTTAAGCTATGTTTAAAACATATTAAAGCAACCCCATGAATAATAAAAGGCATGGCATAAAGTTTTAGCCTAAGATTTTTATTTTATTAATACATACAATTAATTCTTTAAGGTAACATTTTTAGGCTAAGTTTATGTCATAATGAAAGGGACAATGTGATTAGTTTTCCATTTTGATATCTCATCATTAGATTAACTTTGCCCAAATAAACATGGGTCATTGATCTTGCTGATAAACACAGTGTTTAAGACAGGCTCAGGAATCACATGGAACTTAGGGTAAAGTCGTAAGACTAAGTTTTTTATTTGTGTTAATAAACGTGAATTAAAACTTTAGGATTAAGATTTTAAGCTAAGTTTATAATAAAGGGAGCATGTGTTACTTAGACCAAGCTAGTAGATAAAAAGGACCAAGGGTCACATGATATAAAAGGGACCAAGTATGAATTTTTAGACTAAATTTTGGTCATGTTAATAAACACAACTAAACCATAGTATAAAATTTAAACTAAGTCTTGATCAAAATTAAAGTGTTCCTATGTAAATTTATCCTACGTAATTTTGAATTAATTCAAAGGGCATGAGCCAGGCTAATTGGAATTAGAGTTTTAAGATGATTGGACATGCATTTAACTTGATTTTCAATAGACCAAAGGCTAGTAAAAGATCAATTCACTATTAAATCATAAAACCCAAACATTTCTCATTCCAATTGGACCTCATTAGACCTGCAACTAGAAAACATAGAGATCTAGTGTTAGCAAATTTAGATAAAGGTAAACCAGGATCATGTATAAATATGCTAATAAAATGAGGTGTGGATAATATTAAAATAAAGACAATGTGAAAACATGCTAGTGACACTCTGATCAAGTGAATTTTTGATTTTAAGGTATAAAATTTTCACAATTTAACACAAAGGTTCCCATTTTTCAAGAATAGGAGTATGTTGACCTCAACATGATCCACCACTATTCACTAAAATAACCATTAATACTACCCTTATTTGTAAAGTTTTAGTCGATGAAGGGTATGGTATTAATGTGAGATTTTTTTTGGCTCATTCAAAAAACTTGGCTATAATAAGGATTATCTCAAGCAAATCCACCTTACATGTTATGGATTTAATAAAACTAATCAAAATCCACTTGGTTATATTTGGATCCCCCTAATAATCAGACCTAAGACCATTCAAACTAAACTTATGGTCCTTAATTTACCCTTATCTTATAACATACTCCTTGATCACCCTTGGACTCATAAAATGAGGGCCATCACCTCTTCTAGTAGCCAATGCATCAAATTCCTACATAATGGAAAATGGTATAAGCATGAGGTTGATCCCAACCCTTGGATTATTTAACTTCCTAATCCAAAATCTCAATATCTCATTACTACCATCCCTACCATCAATAGTGTTCCCTTACCTAAATTCATCAACATCAATCCAGATTTACAATTCACTCTCATTGATTTACTTGACGATGAACCCAATGAATCGCAACATACTTTCAACACTACTAAGCTACCTCCTTACATCTCAGAGTGGCTTCCTCCTTTATTACCTCATGATCATATTATTCCTCTCATTGATGAGATCACTAATTTTCCCCCTCTATGCAATGCTTAAGAATCTTCTTACCTAGAAGACACCTTCATAAGTATTGATTATGGAGTGGCCAATTTATTCCAAGATCCTCTAATCATGTCTCCATGCAATTTAAGTGACCTCAAAATTTTACCTTCTAAAACTCCTTTGAATCTCAAGTATGTACCATTTATCCAACCTATGATGATAACTACATCATGCCCCAAGCTCAATCTTGATACTTGGATGTTAAACATTATCAGAAAACCTTATCTCAAATACATGATTTCAATTGGGATGTTCATAAAATTTCTACATATTTTTAATTAGCTCCTGAAAGTCATGTACCTCCGATTAATACTTCACTTCTTGATACTCCTTGGGTGGTAAATCCTCCATTCTATACATCTGGATATTTTTTCATCTTCTCTACCACCTAAATATCCCATCATTACATCCAATTATTATCCTATCAAAGAAACTAATGACACACCAATCTCATTTGATCAATCTACTCCTTTGACTCTTGAGATTATATTAGATGCCAAGGCCACAAATGTTTGTTAGATACATTCTAAATATGATAGTAATGATAATCAAATTCTCAATCTTGAATTAGATGTTTATTATTATGGTCCTCTTCCCACTTTGCCTAGCAATGAAGCTATTATTGAATTAGTTCATTCCCAAGCACCTCAAATTCCTTGATAATATCACAAACTCAAGAATTTTAAAACCAAAACCCCTTGTTTCAACAAATTTATTTATAGCATCAATCTTAAAGCTAATCTAATTTCTTCTTTACCAAATGCACCATATCATTTATAAGATCTCAATGTTATGATTATCAAAGAAACTACTTGTATTGAATATGGTACTCCATCATGCCCTCAACCTATTATAGTTTATTTTAAAATCACACCCACTGAAGAAGATAAATTTTACTTATTTATCAGTAAATATCATGAGGTATGCACTTGGTCTTACAATGACATGCCTATTATTGACCCTAATATTATGGTGCATAATATCGTCACTTATCCTAATTCCAAACCTATATGCCAAAAGTAATGGAAATTTCCACTTGAAGTTTCCACCTTATGCCATAAAAAAATATAAAACTTCTTGATGCTAAGTTTATCAAACCAATGGACTATTTTGAATGGGTTTATAACATAATCCCTATTCAAAAAAAGGTCACCATGGTCATTCACATTTTCATTAATTTCCATAATATTAATATTGCTTATCTCAAGGATAATTTCCCTCTACCTTTAATATATGACATTATCAATTCCACAACTAGTTATAAAAGGTTATCTCTTATGGATGGTTTTTGGGCTATAACCAAATTCACATTGCCCTCAAAGACCAACATAGGAAAAATCTCACCACAAAATGGGGCACCTATTGTTAAAATACCCTTATGATTAAGAAATGCTAGAGCTAATTATCAATGGGAAATTACCTATATTTTTCATGATCTTATTTACAAATTTGGAGAAACCTATGTGGATGAACTCATTGCTAAGTCTAAATTTTACAAGACTCATCTTTTTGATCTTGTCATCATCTTTGACCACCTTCTTAAATACAAAGTTAGACTAAATCCTTACAAAAGTGTCTTTGATGTCACATCTGGAAAACTATTAGTATTCTTAATTTCTCTCTATGGCATCGATATTGACCCTACCAAGATTAACACTATCATCAAAATACCCATCCCTCGATCCATTCTAGACATTCATACTTATCTTGATAAACTTAGGGAAATTAGATGATTTGTCCCCACAATGGCTTAATATATCCACTCCATCAATTCTCTTTTTAAAAAAGTCAATTTTATAGAATGGATAGATCCCTATCATAAAGCATTTAATAATATGAAAGAATCATTGCTTCATCTACCTACTCTTCATCCCCTTCAAATGATCGACCTTTGATATTATACACTTCTTCCACAACCATATTTATTGGGGTAATGCTTGCCCAAAAAAGATGATACTGGAAGAGAATATGCCTTATACTATATTATCCCATACCTTATTGATTATGAAAAATATTACACAAAATTTGAACATGATTTCCTCACCACATATTTTATAGTTGAAAAAAATTGACATTGTATACTTTATCAGACCACTTATGTTATCATCCATTCTGATCCCCTTCATCATTTCTTATCCAAAGCCTTTCTTCCTAGAGACAAAATTTTCAAGTGGATGGTCCTTCTCATGGAATTTGATCTCCGAATTATTACCCAAAAATATGTCAAAAGATAAATCATTGTTGACCAAATTATCATAACTTCTATGCCCACTACAAGCTCCTCCCTGGCACCACCTTCAAGATAGTCTTGTTGATGAAAATATCCTCTATATTAAAGGTCTCAACCAAGCCATATCCATTAAGTATTACTTTAATAACTTCACTACTGATCTTAAATCAAGTAATCTCAACGAATCCGCTATCTTCCCTGATACTACTAAACAAAAATTAGTTAATGAATAACTTCCTAAAATTAATGTCAATTTACATGAGGATACTTGGTCCCTTCATTTTGATGGTGTTAAATGTCTTCAAGGAGCTGGAGCAAGTTGTATTATTATGAGCCCTATTTTAAAAATCATCCCTTTATCTTTTCTCTTATAATTAGATGTCACTAATAGTATGGTAGAGTACAAAGCTTTAATATTCGGCATGCGAGTTACGCTTGATTTAGATATCCAATACCTACATGCTTTAGACAATTCCAAACTCATTTGATTCCAAGTCAATGGTTATTACAAATGAAAAAGAGATAACATCATTTATTATAATCAAATTGTAACTAATCTCACCAAATATTTCATTTCTTTCACCATCAAGCCTATCCCTTGAGATCAAAATTCTATTTATGATTTCCTTGCTTCTTCAGGATCTCTTTTTCACCTACACCAAGTTCTTACCAATCCCACTTTTCTTATATAAATAATAAAATATCCATTTTCCATTTAAGAACAATATTTTCTTATCTACCATATTGAGGTTATCACCATTCAATAAATCCTATGATACAAAGAGGTCATTCAATTTATGGAACACCAAACTTATTCTCCCAACCTAGATTCTTGTGAAAAGACTTGCATTCACAAAAAAGCTTTTAAGTATGTATTTCAACATAACATACAATATTACTATAATGTTGTAGGTAACCTTATCCATAGTATTATGCAATATGAGGTTTCTCCTCTTCTTTAACAAGCACATGGGGGCATTTGTGGTAGCCACTATAACAGACATTCTATAGCCTATAAATGCTTATGTATGGGATACTTTTATTCCACTCTGGAAAATGATGCCATCAAATTTTATAAAACATGTACTTATTATCAACTTCATGATGATTTAATTCATTCACCTCTAGCTAAGCTTCAAACTGTAGAAACTCCTTGGCCATTTTTCATGTGGGAATTAGATCTCATAATCAAATTACCATGATCTCAAGATGGGAATGTCTTTATAATAACACCCATAGAATATTTCACCAAATGGGTTGAGGATATGCCCCTCATTAATGTCATTGGTACTACCATCTCCAAATTCATCCTTAATTAAATCATTTACTTCTTGGTGTCTCTCATACTATTATTTTAGACACTGGTACTAATTTCAAAAATAAAGATGTCAAACAACTTTGTGCTTAATTTAAAATATATCACAAATTATCCACACCTTATCATCCACAATGTAATGTCCAAACTGAGGCCACCATAAAAATCATTAATAAAATTATTCAAAATATAATTCATGAGACTTTCATGGATTAGCATATTCATCTCTATCCTTCTCTTTGGGCCTATCACACTAGAATACACACTTCCACTATGGCAACATCGTTCTCTCTAGTCTATGGTTCTGAATCATTCCTTCCATTAAAAGTTGAGATTCCCTCTCTTTGTAGATCTCTTCATGGTATCATACCTGATGAATAATTACATGAATCTCACCTTCCTATTCTCAATATCCTTGACAAACACCATATTTCTACTTTGCAACATAATCACCAATATAAGGCTCGTATTTCCAAACAACATAATACATGAGTTAAAATTTGCACATTTAATGTTGTTGATCTTGTCCTTAAATTAGACTACACTCATGAAAAATAAGGTAAATACATCCAAAAATTATGGGGCCCTTGTTTAGTCAAAGATATTGTTGGTCCAAGTACTTAATTCCTTCAAACCAATGGAGGTCATATTTTTAAAGAGACCACCAATGCATAATTCCTCAAGAATTATTTTGCCTAATCCTTGCCTTCTTTTCATGTTTTCTATATGCTATCTATCTAAAACTTTTTGAAAGATACTTACATGGGTTTCACCCTCTACAATAGTTCTCTCTTCTCACAAACCTTAGTCCTTCCTTTTGGTCTTTTAGTTTTCATTTTTATCATTAGTTACATTGTAAAACCATATATAGGACCTGGTCTTCCTCATGATGTACTTTTATCCTCTTTTTCATAATTTTTACACCCTTTTTAGCATCCATTGGATTTTTTATTTGTGAGTTATAGTGTAAGACCATGGATAGGACTTGGCCTTCTTAATAAAATCATGATCTTTTTTATTTGATAACGTAAAAAACAAGTTTTACAGGGATCCTGTAAGCACCAAAGTGCAGTAAAGAAAGTTTAAATAGGCTAAATCAAGGCCAAGTAACCAAAACAATAAAAAACTATAAGACTAAATCGAGAACCATAAAAATAAGAAACCAAAAAGATACTTTGGAGGAAATTTCCTCTAGTGGGTCTTCAGCATCTTCACAAATCTTAATTAGGATGATTTGTTTTACCTTAGAAATCTTTGCCTAAGTGTGGTTCCTAGGGCCTTCAGTAGCTTCACTAGGGAAGATCATATAAGGACACTTTTGTCTTTTAACCTACAAGGGAGACTACTTTAGGGGTACCCCCTTGGGGGGAACCTAGAGGGGGGATCTTAAGGCTTTAGGTGATTTAAAGGTAGGGGACTGGGTGGTTTGGGTTGAATAAACAAAAGCTTAAACTATGGATTCATTTTGTCTATGAAAATATTTCTAGTCTTAAATGATCTTGACAAGGGCCATCCCTGCTTGTTGAACCTTGGAGTTAAAATTCTCTAGCTATAATTTGTTCCTTTCCATCTCATCATACAAAATGGCTTTCCCTTTCTAGGTGGTCTCCACTGGGGTACTCATTTTGAGAGATATATGCTTAGGTTTAGGGATAAAAAACTTAAGGGGGAGTTAATTAGGAGGGGACTTAGATAGGATATTTTTAGGGGTGTGATTAAAGGGTTGATGGGATCTTGTAGTGGGAAAAATCACCATATTTTCATTTTTTTTCTAGAATGTATTTTAGCAATGGTTACAAGTTATTAATTTTTGTTCGTAGCTTTAGATTTTTCTTATTTTGCAGATTAAATTTCCATAACAACCTACATTATCATGCTATCCTACATTTCCCTCATTTTTATGATAAGAAATCACACTTTTTTTTCATTGTATCCCTTTTTCACCCCTTGTCACATTTTTTCCAATTTGAAGTAATATAAATTATTTAATGTTTCATTCCTCTTAATTCCTTTCCTTTCAATCCACATTGTATAAAACAAGGTTTAATTCAAGATATCAATTATATTTCACCTACCTTTATGAGATTCTTAGACACTATGCTCTTTGAGTTGTCTCTCTTAACAACCAAGTCCCATGTATTCAAACAAAAGTCATCTTTAGCATGCATGTTTGGTTCTCCGAATCTATATAGAGGAGGAATATAAAAATCCATCAAGAAATTTAAAAGATGAATCATTTGAAATAAAAGGTAATGATATACAAAAAGCAACATAAAAATCTCAAAATTCAAAATCACACCAAAAGATGTGATTACAAGCACATATCCTATCTCCAATTGAAACTCAAACTCTACAATTGGCCTCATAATAGAGCCTAGGTCTATTGGGGTGTGTTATTTCAATATATTTAAATAGGATAATTCAATAAACTCTATAGTGCTACCTACTTTATCATGCAAGTACCCAATCTTCACAATAGACCAATGAGTATATAAGGGGTCTTGACAAATAGGGAACACTTTATGGGAAGGTACACTTTATGGGAAGGTATGTCTATTTTAATTTTTATACATATATCCTTCATCAAATGATCTACATACTTGATTTATTGACCTAATATTTGTGTGGCTAAGAAAATTTCTTCAGAGTCCTTAATATCGATAGTCCTCTAGGTTTGACAAACCTAATTTGAGTGTCTTGACTTTGATAAAGAATTATTCTACCTTGGTTTTTCCTTCATATTCCCCTCCACTCATTTCATTTCCCCCCTTGACAAGCATGTGTGATTAAAAATCTATTTTCACTCTTATATACTTCCTTATTATTCACATCTTAAAAATAGGCTAGTACTACTTTGTTTCAGTTTTATCTATCCTTAGAGAAAAACATGTTTGAGAAACTATGGATTACTTTATTTACACTATGGCTCCACATTTATAGATTTTATTGGATTTCATTTACCATTTATTATTGTTTTAATACCCCTCTTTGAGGACACCTAAGTCTATTTCTACTTTCATGTACTTTTTCCATTATTGAGTGAGGTTGGATGGTTACTTCTCACTCATCAATGTTGTTTTCCATTTTATGAACCTTTTAAAATTAATGATTGAGTAAGGATTGTTACTTCTCATTCATCAATGTTATTTTATCATTTTTACTTGCCCATATTTGTTAAATAAGTATTTTTACTACTACTACATTGATGTTTGATTATCATATTTTTGACATATATCCTTGGTTTGACTTTATAAGTTTTTTTTTCTTATTTAAGGTTTACTTGTTTAAGTTTTTGGTCTTTAGTAGCCTTAGTTTTTTGGTTACCCGATTTACTCTAAAATTTTGACTTGGTCATTTGGTCTAACATAACACTTGTCACCCAAGCATGCCAAATTTCTAAGTACATCCCATACACATAATACCAATTATCATGGATTTCTTGCATTTGTTTTTTTTTGCTCTTTAGTTTTGTATTTTTGGGTTTATCTAAAGTAGTCTCTACACCCTCCACAATAAAAACTACAAACACAACATACAACCATCCAATAATAAAGGTAAGTCAAGGTACACATTACATTTAATATTTCATTTATTCCCTTTCCATCATTTAATTCTATTTATTTTATGATTTAAAATATTGTAACTTTTTTTTATCCTGAGCATTATGTTACTATGTTCTTTCTCAAATCACCATCCCCTATTGCACCTACATGACATGTGATGATCTTTGAGTGGGGTATATGTATACACATAATATTTTCAAACTTTATCCATTATTGATGTTTTCTATATTACAATAACCCGTTGAGTCTCAATCTCTCTGAGTGCATGCCCTAAGGGTTATACCAGGAAAGGGGTGGCTAGATCATTGGTTCTTCATAGGATTGTTATCCCTTTTTCCACTTGATATCTAAACACTTATATCCTAAAAACCATTCCTCTAAGATTTACCTCCTATTTTACACACTCTTTTAGTATTTTACCACCTTCATTATCCCTTGCCCTAACCTAGACCCTTTTCTAAGAATTTACATTACTATGTTGGCCACATCGATCTTATATTATTATTGATAAAATTTATTAAGGGTCTAAGTTGGCCCTTGGCCAACCTAGTTTATGACCTAATTAATTTTTATCAATTACAACACTAGGTCGACCGGGTCAACCTTGTCTACCAAAATATTTAGAAGGGTTTAGGGTTATATCTACTTATATAAAATATCCACTTTGTCATTCGTAGAGAGAAGGTAAGAGTTATTATTTATTTGTGCTTATTTATAACTTGCTCTTCCACCATTCTATTTGAGGCATCTTAGCTTAGGGTTTCTACTTGAATAAGAATCTAGTCTTGTGGAGAAGTCTTAGATTATTTAGCCTTTCTTAGTGATACTATAAACTATAATAACCTCTTGTGAAGCACCTTTGGCCAAGGGAGAGATTAAGTCTCGATGGGTTCATTTTCTAGGTAAGTATCTCTAACTTTTCTCCTCTCTTAAATAGATAGATGTAACATAACTAATGGATTTTAAATAATATATCTTTCTCCATGCATTAGGGTTTTACTTAGACAAAACTTAAATAGGATTCTCTTATACATGTTTACTTTTATGTTTACTAACCCCCACTTTATGCCACAAGTTTTGTTGAGCACTAGATTAGACTTTTGATTTACCTATTATTAGTATAGTGAATATGAAAACATACGACCTATTGATGCTTAATTTTACAACTAATAACCAAAGTCGTGGGAAGTTTCAAAGATGTGGGACTTGACCCTCGAAACAACCTCCATATTTTAAAGAAGCTAGCTCTTCTCTTCGGGGTTGGTGTAAAGGGGGAAAAAACAATGCATAAAAGATTATTTAAACTACTAAGGTGATATGCCAAGATTTGGATTCCTTTATTAGACATCACTGTGAAGATTACTAATAGAGTTTATCAAAAAATTAAAGAGCTCAATGAATGATCAATAATTTCAGAAAAGACTATAGACTAACCAATGGCTCATAATATAAAAGTAACCCGAATCATCATCATCTATTTCTAACAACATTGTATTAGCTTCAATAATTTTTCCTGAAAAGATTAAAGATTTTGAAACATGGTTAATAATCTCAGTAATTATGTGAAGCTAAAAAAAGTCTTATAATAGTAAATGAGAAGAAATACTAAAATTAGACTATTATTACATAGAAAACCACTCTCTCTTTATATATGAACAAAGTACGTAAGGCAAAATGTACATAATATAATATTCACACTCTTAAGAAAGGTAACTACTAAGGCATTCCAATGCTTTTCAAAGTAGCTTCTAAAACTCTCTATATAATCTAGATGAAAAAAATTCCCCCTCTCTAACTTATTTACAGCTACTTATAACCCACAAAATATCTACTATGAGTCTCTACCACTTGTTTGGGTTTAAATGCTTGTCCATAATTTTTGGATCTAAGAAACTGCATACCATTAGAGTTGAACCACTTATGCCCTTTTTCTTTCAATTCTACTAACTTTCCCTCTCACTCCATTTTAATTGCTGATCCTCTTTTGTCTTTATCATGTAGTCTTCCCAAACATGGACATGTGGAAGCTTTTGCACCCTTTTAAAGCTGATAAGACTCTTTCCCATTCTTTTCTTATATTTTAAGTTTAACGACTCTTAGAGGCTCTGCACCATTAGATCCAAAGATCATAATCAAACCATTGATCATTTCTTTACTATCCATAAGATACGCGTGGAAGCCTTCATAAGTTATGAGGTCTTTAACCTTTTTCCTTGATTGAATTAAGTGTATTGGTGACATGTGGATACCCTCCACATGCTTCATACTCTCCTGCTACTTCTTGAATCAAAATAAAACACCCTTTAACCATGTGTTAGTCTCACATTCAATGGAGGTTCTGTAAAGTTTCTTTTACTTTGAGGGAGCATCGAGGTGACAAGTAGAATTAATCCATGTTCATTTAAATCTCAAAAACCTTTTACTAATCTTTACCAAAAATAATAATCCATGAAGCTTAATGCTTACCATTCAACTCACTACTAGGACCTTTACTTTTACAAAAAGGGATCAACATTTTAGCACATGTCCATCAAGCACAAGTTGAAGGATCTTCTCTAATCTTTAGAGCTAGAAAAAGTATCAAAGTGACATGTGGATTCCCTCTATGAAAGGCTCTTTACTTAATTTATTTCAGCCCTGATACTTAGAACACTACTTATGGTCATAAAAAAAAAAAAAGAGTCTCAACGAAAAAAATAGAACTTTGTAGAAAACAATTCCATAGTTTATGCAAACTCACCACGGGATCTATGCTTTCATGGAAGAAACCTTAGCCTTTCCCAACCAAGAAAAATTTAGGGTTCCCATCATTGTTCCCTTAGAGATTTTGTAGTTATGTCTAGTACCCAATCCACTCTACCTCTATCAGGTACTCCCACTTCTATAGAGTTTGAAAAGATCTATCCATCTCGATGATTTCCTTATGGGAAAAATATTGGAGACCCTGCACTATGGAATGCAATTGGTACTATAGTTTGGTCATCAAAGCCAAAAATGACTCCACTTTAATGACACAAAAGAGTCATTCAAAGACTAAAAAATAGTCTGGTTATTTTGCTTCTCAACCAGTAGATTCTATATCTAGTCTTCCATCAGGATAGTGGTATCATGGGGGAAAGGGGAAGGGAGTCCCAGCTAAACTAAACCTTCAATGTGCCCCTTCATTCCTTTGACCCCTTCATTTAAGAGATTTAACAGATTCTTACATTTAAAAGTGGCTTTATTGCAACTCAAAATCTTGTTGACCTTCTTTGTGATTGTCCTCCTGTCAGTGACTCTAGCTTATTAAAGGGTCTCTTCTATCACATCATATAATATTTGAATCAACAGTTATGATTTAGGAACCTTGGCCAATATTGATAATAATATCTTCTCGATAGATAACTCCACCCTTAAGTATAACTTTTATGCATTAGATATGAATCTAACTTTAGGATTGAGCTAGGTAACATCAATGGAGATCCTCTGGTACCAATAAATATAAATCCCCCTTACCATTTTGACAATACCTATTGCCTTAGGTTATTGTGCCAACTATTGGGTTAACTAGGTGGCCTTATCCTCTGCTACCTTGCACATAACCTATAAATTAGTCCTTTCTATTACTATGGCATTTAGCTTTTGTTGAAGCTGTGATGCCTTTATTTCCTTATCATTACTCCATGTCTCCAATAGCTTATTCTCCTGCTCTAAAAGGTAGGTAGATGCCTTGATTAGATTAAGCTTCTTTTGGAGGGTGTCTACTCTTTATTATAAAGTCTTCAAAACTTATTTGGATATTGCCCCTTTCAGGTCACTCTTGAGTTGGGAAATTTATTTGTCCTTAGCCTTAAGCTCTAGGCTTAAATTTCTTACTATGTTTTAGGATTGAGTTAAGCTTGATTTTGATTTTTGGAACTGATTCTGAGATTTTCAAATAAGATGTGGCTACCACAACAGTAGTCTGATTCATTAACTCCACTTTATCTTATGGCCTAAACTAGGTTAGGTCCATCACCATTGCACTCATTATGTAATCTTGGGGATGCATTTGCTTGAGTGGCTTACACATGTTAGGGACCATGTGGGTGATAGTGAGGGAACACTACTTGTGGTCATAAAAAGACTACATCTATTATGTGCCCATCAACTTTATTTATTTGTTCCTCTACTTCTCCTTTCTTACGTCTCTTTGCCAAGTTAGATTGGGCATGGAATTTTGAGGGAGATTCCACAATACCACCCACAAAAGGAGACCCATGGGGTAAACCATAAGGTATGCTAATGAACTTTTGGGGTTGATCTTATGATGGGGATGGGTTTGTCAAGACCCTAGGAGAAAAGGTTGGCAAACTCAACTATTGAAAAAGTGAGAGTGAAAGGAGAAGTAGATGGCATTAATGATTGAGTAGGTACAATCAAGAAGGTTAAGGGTACTAATCCATGTGAAGAGGGAAGAATTAATAGAAACTGAGTTAAATATTGAGGTGGAAACATGTATGAGGCAAGTTGTGCCTCTTTCTCTTTGTCTCCATCCAGAACTACTATCTTTAACTTCTTTTTCTCTAGGATCTTTGAGGTATCCTCTACTATTATTTGGACCACTACCAACTAAGATGAGTTCAACACTTCTTGTATGGAAGAAGCTACCTAACGGGTATCTAAAGGGGCCACTATTGCATGGAGTTGTGAAGTAGGTTGGGTACCCCTTTGCTTTTCCACTTTAATGAGTGGAAGTGGTCACATTAAAGTAGCATGTACCACCATAGATATCTCTACCTCTTGAGGTTACTTTGAGGGTTTTAGGATATCACTAACATCTACACTAGAAATTGGAGAGGTATGAGACTCATCCCAAAGGGTCTTCCATTGGGTATTTGAGGGCATAGATTTAAAACTTAAGGATAACTCACCAATCTCTTGCTTATACCTATAATAGGTGATTATTTTCTCTTAACTCCAATCCATCCTGAGTAAATCTTATCTCGTCCCCTTAGAAATGAGCTTCGCTAGGTCAAAAGTGTGAGTGGATTGATAAAAAGACTCCCATGGGGTAGCTTGGATGTCATATAGCTCTGCCTATAAATCATGGGTATCTCTCCTAGGAGACCTCTTATCTTCCAAAAACCTTCTGCTCTCATGCCTAAAAGGAACATGGACTTTAATCATGGAAAGCCAAGAGGTCATGAAGCCATCTAGGTCATACCTCCATATATCATGAATTAAAACTAGCCCATAATTGACTAGCTTCTTATTTAGGATAAATTCTACCTATCTCTTTACAATAGTAATCCCTCACCTAGTTAGTGGGATGTCATGAAAAGCCCTCTTTTTCCTTCCTGCTCCAAACTTGAAGTCAATGACTACCAATTTTTGTTCCACTTCCAAGCCCACTATTCTAATGGTTATAACCTTGGGAAGCATAAAGGACTCCTCCCCAAAACCGTGAACCCTAATGAAGGAATGATGGGCCCCAAAAAAGAAATCATATGGGAGATGTGCATTAGACAAGATGGCCTTAACCAAGTCAATCATCCTATTGTGTATTCCCTCTAGATCCATTTCTCCCATTAGTGGTGCCATAAAACACTTGACAAACTCATAGGGATCTGATGACTATGGCAACACATGAGTCTATGTAGACATGGGGATAACCTTGTGGGGGTCTATCACTTCTAAGTCCCATAGAGTCAAATTTATATGGTACTAGAAAAAATAGGTATTTTGATATAAAATAAGGTGGAATAGATATGAGGAATACCTGAAGGTAGGGTGAACATTGAAATTAGCCAACTATTAGCTCATGGAATAGGTGATGTGCTCTACAAAATGAAACTTGGATGTTGTTGACTTGGAGATGGTCCTTATATGAAAAATGGCTACCAACTACCAGTCGTGCACCATTCCATCACTATTGTTCCCAAAAATGAAGGTAAACATTGAACATACATATTGGAAGTCTAGAGATAACCTACCTTTCATAAAGGGTAGGGGTAGAGTTTGAGTACTATTCTTAGGAAGACACACTTCCTTATTTAGAAATGCATGTTGCTAGTGTACTTGAGACCAAAAATGCCTCAGCTGAACCATATCATAAAAGCTAAGATAAGGGTCATGTTATAGACCTATATTGTCACAAATAGCTTGGGGAGTGATTACTACCTTGATTAATCCATTTTTAATTGTCGTAGTTGTGGGATTATAATTTTGGGTGCATTGTGGGTACCAGATACTGAGCTAAACCTGAGATCTAAATCCTCATGATAAAGGTCTTGGGCATCCTTTGATTAAGAATTTTGGAATGCACCACCTCTTTAAGGGTCTTAGTATTTTTTGACAAAATAAGGTAAAAAATCTCATCTACATAGTCGAGGATGAGGGAAGAGTCTCGGGAGACACCTTTAAGCATTATTCCAGTTCTTAAGTATGTAGCTTTAGGCTGCACAGGAGTTGAAGCATATGACTTCAATGGTGTAATTATGGTGGCCATTTTCCTAAACCCTTTGTCTTTGAAAACACTATTTAATGCTCCTTGAATCACTTTATGGGCTCAAATTGATCTAAATGCTAGTTCCTCACTCAACTCTAAGTAATCACTTTGTTTTTCTATGAAGAAAAATGAGACCCAAAATCTCTTTAAAATTTGTGGCCTCCTCAAGTGAGATTAATGAATTTCCTCTATGGTTAATTATGTCTCATTAAAAATTACAATCAAGCCACCAAAAACAAAGCTTCGATATCTCAATTCAAAATTCAATTTTTTTGAACATTTAAGATCCTTGGGAAACCATTAGATAGGCCTAGGAGACAAAATCTTAAGGGATTTTAGGGATCTTTAATTTTAACATGTGTAAATAAAACTTAAAATAAAAGAGGTGGGTAAAAAACCTCAAAACAAGAAAACAAAAGGAAACTATCCTAGCTATGATACATGGTCGTATGAGACTCTTATACAAAGAGTTTAAGGAAAATCCCATTAACAAGAATTTCTAGAGAATCTCCTTCCTTTGTCTCTAATTCATAAGTGTTACGCTACTTACAAGTAGTGATTTTGAAAGGACCTATCCACAAAGAATCAAAATTATCATGGTTTTTGGGCTTAGTTACTCTTGTGTCCTATTTTAGGACCCAGGCACCAATTTTAAAATCAGGCTCTAATTTTTTTATATTAAACTAGCTTTTGATAGTTGTTTGTCGACTCATCATTGACTCATGTGTTAATTTTATTTTCTCTTGAAGCTCCAAAAACTCTGCTAGTTTAACCTACATTGGACCATTTTCTTCAACCTCTATTTGATTTATTAGTTGCAAGGATAAAATTTTGATAGAAGTAGGCATTATTGCCTCTTTTCTGTATACTAACTTGTATGAAGAGGTTTTTATTACATTCTTAGGTGTTATTCAATCTACCCATAAATCAATCTTTATGTATTCATTCCATCTTATTTTGTGTTCATTTCCCATTCTTTTTATAAGTCTAATCAGGTTCTTGTTAGTCTATTCTACCAAGCAATTCCCTTGAGGGTAATAATTCGATGAAGTCTTTAGGTATATACCATTTCTTAATGCAAAATTAGACACTTTGGATCCCTAGAATGCCTTGGTATTGTTAGATATAATAGTGTGAGGAGGTCCAAACCTAGTTGTGATTTCCTATAGGAGATCCAAAATTGCATTCTCTATTACTTCTTTAAGGGGAATTACTTCGGTCCACCTTGTGAAATAATTTGTTGCAGTAAGGGTCCATTTGTGCCCCATGCTTGAAACTAGGTTAATCATCCTAATAAAATACAATCCTCATTGAGAAAAATGCTCTTCAACAATTATAGGGCTGAGTAGCAATGTATCATTTCTCCTCTTACCTATGTACAACTAACAAGACTGACACTTACTAACCCTAGTATGACAATCAAAAAACATAGTGGGCCACAAATACTTTGCTTGGAGTATCTTGATAGCTATGGCCCTTGAAAAAAAATGGCCTCTATACATTCCATAATGTATTTCATGTAAAACCTTTCCAATTTCTTTTCCCTTTATGCATCTAAGTAGGATTCCATCAAAGTTCCTTTTGAAAAGAAAAGAGTCTATCATAACAAAGTTACAACCCTGCTATCAGTAAAATCTTATTTTCCTATAAGGCAAATGACTGGGGTAATGTCTAATCTTTATGAAAATTTTCCTTTTAGTCACCCAAAACTCTAATTCATCTCCTTGTATTTGGAGCATAGTTTCTTTAACTTCTATTTCTTCCATTGCAGTTTCAAAATCTTGCACAAGGTATTGACATAAGGCCCTTCCTCTTACTAATTTAGTGGGATTAACTTTGATATCATAATCTAATATCTTATTTATCTAATTGGCTCTCTTTTCAATGATTTTTCTCTCCATTATGTATTCCCTAACACTTGAATGTGTTATGAATATTATAATCTTGTTGTTGGTAACTAAGTGTTTGAATTTTTTGAGCCCTTTAACAATAGCATAAGCTTGTCTCTCAACAAAAGTATACCTTAATTCATAGTCTTAGAGAGTCCTAGAGAAGAAGGAAATCATATGTTCTCTTTTTTCTATGTCCTTTTGGGTCAGAATTGATGCTATGTTATGTCCTCCTCCATAGACATACATGATGAAATCTTCTAATAAATTAGGGTTGCACAGGACTAGGGTGGATACAATTGCCTTTTTGACACTCTCAAAATCTTGTCACCCCTAAACCATCCATTTAAAATTGAGATCCTTCTTTAGCATTAGGTTTATGGGTCTAACTACTCTAGCAATGTTTGATATGAATCTACTCATGAATTTCATCTTCCCAAGGAAAAATTGTACCACCTTTTTGTTTACTAGTAGGGATTAATCCAATATTGCCTTGACCCTTTCTAGATCAATAAAGATCCCTTATTTTGAGACAATGTGTCTGATTAACTTCCCTTGAGGTACTCCAAACACACATTTATTTGGGTTCAAAGAAATCCCATATTCCTGACACTTTTGAAAAATAGCCTCCAATTAATCAAAATGATCTTCGACTAACCTAGTAAAGATGGTGAGATTATCAAGATAAATCAAAATTAATTTATTTATTAGTTATTCAAAATTGATATCCATAGCTCTTTAGAATGTAGCCCCTACATTTGAGAGTCCAAATGGCATTTTGGAATAAGTGAAGGTTCCCCACTTTGTGGTGAAAGTGGTCTTGTGTTGATGTTTTTCTACTAACCATAACTAATTATAACTCAAGAAACCATCTAATAAGAAAAACTTCTCTACTCCCACCATGGTGTATAGAATATATTCCATTGAGGGTAAGGGGTAGTGATCCTTAAGAGAGGCCTTATTGAGATCCTAAAAGTCTACACAGAGTCTAATCTCTCCATTCTTTTTTCTTACTAGGACCTAGTTGGAAACCCATGTGGAGTGCTTGATGGGGAAGATAATCCTAGACGCTAGTAATTTTTTGAGATCTTCTACCATGAGAGACTCTATCCTTGGATTGACTAGCCTTTTCTTTTAATGAACATGATTTGATCCTTCAATTAGGTCAATAGTATGTTGGACAATCTCTTTCTTATAACTGTGGAGATCCTTGTATGTCCACGCCATTACCTTATTGTATTTGTGACATAAATCCATCAATATTTACTTCTATTTTTAAGTGGTCACCTTCCCAACTTTTAATTTCCTCTCACTTGAGACCTCGAGTTTAGAGTAGTCTTCTTTAATTGCCATGAACTTTATTTTATCCATTTTTGCATCATTAGGATCAAACAAGTTCTCTAAGGTTATCAACCCTTATAGGATCTTATTGGATTGTAATTATATGATCTATTCACCATATGCCTCTTTAATTTTACGCTATAATTGATCTCCAAACTCTCTTGACTATTGTATAAAGATTATGATTTGTTTGTTGAAAATATTGTCATTGATGTCAAAGGTTTAGTATTATTGGTGATAAAGGCCCCATTGCATTTAATGTTGTTGGTAATAAATATATCTTGGCTTATATGAGTTAATATTTATTTAATATTAATGAATATATGTTTGGTTGCATATGAGACAAAAGAAGGGCCCACGGAGAAGTCGAAGAGTCATGGGATAAAGACAAAAGAAGGATGGAATGCATTTTCCCATGAAGAGTCATCTTGGGGAATACCAAGAGTCACCAAGTGAAGACAAAAAGAATAAAGGGCGAATTTCTCATGAAGGGAAACTTAAAGGAATACGAAAAGTCACCAAAGATAAGGACAAAAGTGAGAAAGACATTTTTGGTCATGAAGGGTAACCACATGACTTTTCAAATGCTTGGATATGAAGGGTCATCCAAGATTGGCACCATTTTCCATGAGAATTGAAAGGTCACAAAGGGGGAAGGCCAAAGGTCATTTGGAAAGCTATAAATAAAGGCTTGAGAAGCCATTTGTAAGTGTGGTAGTGAGAGGTTGATTTGATATTGTAATATCTAGCTTAGAAGAGCAATTATGAGAGATGAATATGATTTGTATTTGTTATATCTAGCTTATAAGAGAAAAGGTGAGAGAGAGAGGAAGGATATGTTGTATTGATCTATCATTTATTGAGATAACAACATTGAGAGATAAGTGTGTGGTATACACAAAGGGGTTGGTGCTCCTGTGGGTTGGTGCTCACGAACAGGTGCTAGGTTGGTGCTCAACAAAGGGGTTTGAAGCTCCTATGGGTTGGTGCTCATGAATTATAGCTGAGGTTTGTACTTGGCAAAGGGGTATGGTGCTCCTGTGGGGTTGTTCTCATGAATATATTTGAGATTGATTCTCCATGGTTTTTCCCACATTGGGTTTCCACGTTATATTTGGTGTGTCTCTCTGTCTTGTACGATGTTTATTATTTGAGTTTTATTTCATATCTTGAATGTTTGATTAAGTGGAATTTGGTTAAAGGGAAAGTTTTATAAGATATATAATATATTAATTCACCCCCCCCCTCTTAGTATATCCTATGCTTAACAACTGGTATCAGAGCAGGTTCCTTTTTGAAAAGTTTTACAGCTTGAAGGTAGATCGGGAAAGCACGATGGCTGTGTCACAGGAAGGATTTTCTACAAATAAGGCACCTTTGTTTGATGGGATGAATTATGCTCTTTGGAGCATGAGAATGAAGGTTTATTTTATGGCCCTTGGATTCAACATATGGAAATCAGTGGTGGAGGAATATGAAGAGCCATAGACATCTACAATTACTCCAGTAGAAAAGAAGGCAAGTGAATGTAATGCTAAAGCTTTAAATGCTATTTTATGTGGTTTATGTGAATATAAATCTGTTAAATATATGCAATGTAAATTTGCTCATGAAACTTGGGTAAAAATTGAGAATATTTACAAAGGTGATCGAAAGGTTCAACAGGCTAAGTTGTAGACTTCTAAAAGGCAGTTTGAAAGTTTGAAGATGGAAGAAGAAGATATAACAAGTTATCTCTCGTGAGTTGATCAGATAGTAAATCAGATTCAAGGTCTTTGAGAAACATTGGAAGAGTCAACGGTGGTACAAAAGGTTTTGAGATCTCTACTAATGAGATATGATGCAAAGGTTTCAGGAATCGAGGAGATGAAGAATTTAGCCAAGCTGAAGATGGATGAGCTTCATGGTATTCTCACGGCATATGAGATGCAGACAAAACAAGATAAACCCTCAAAGAGAGAAATGGCCTTCAAGACATCAAAGAAGGAGAAAGCTAAGATTCAAGAATCAAGTGATAGTTCTAGTGATGATGAAGATGACAATGAAGCACTTTTCATTTGCAGGCCAAAAAGAGGAACAGGTAAATATCAAGGAAAATTACCTTTTAATGTTTTAATTATGAAAAGATTAGACATTTTTCACCTAGATGCCTTGATAAGGTTAAAGATGATGATGAAGAAAAGCCTACATATGAGAATAATTTCAAAGGAAAATCTAAGAAGGGATTCGAGAAGAAGAGCCTATATTCTAAAGATCCTAGCTCAGGCGAAGATAGTGGAGTCAGCGATTCAGAAGAAGAAGAGATTATATTCATGGCTATACATGAAGATGATCAAGAAGAAGAAGAGGAGGAAGCTGAAGTAGATATGGAAGGAGAACTCAATTGTGCCCTAAAAGAGTTAGAAGTTGTTCAGAAGAAGAATCAAAGGTTAAAGCGCTAGATCGAGAAAAATGAACAAGAGTCAAAGGAAATGATTGAAGATCTACAAGCACACTTTGAAGAAGCCAAGAAGAATGAAGAAGATCTCATAGCACAGTTGGAAATAGCAAGAAAATATTGTGAAAGGTATGTTATTGAAATTGCCTCTTTAAAAGAAGATATTAAGAAAGCAGTCAGTGTAGCAGTTAGTGATTCAAAATTTGAAGATAGCACTAACATGCCAAATAAGATATTGGAAAGTCAAAAAGCATATTCAGATAAAATAGGGATCAGATTTGAAAAGAAAAAGATCTATGCTGAAGCTCTTACACAATAGGACACAAACAAGGGAGAAGTGAAGAATACAGAGGACATTCCAAACAGAGAAGGCTGGAAGGAATAAAACTACAAAAGGCAATCAAGTCAGAGATATACATACAGGTCTTATTTTTATGGCTATTATTTTTATTGTAATGGATATGGTCACAAGAAATTAAAATGTAGAAAAAGACCTAACAATTTTATAAATAAGGAGAAGGAAAGTCAAGTAGAGTCAAGTAGAAGCCACAACTCTTTTGCTTCTCTATCAATATTTAATGAAGAGACCATAGTATGCTATAAGTGCAACAACTTCAGACACAGCTCGATATTGCAGAAGTGTGTTCGAGTCAGTCAAGAAGGATCAGAGGTTCAAAGCTCCATTTATCAAGAAGAAGGATTAGAGTTTCAAAGCTCCATTCATCAGGGAAAAGGTTCAGACATGTTCATGGCAGAAGAAACAACATGAAGATTCTATGATGGTGCAGACAGCTCTACATGTGGGAGGTAAAGGTCAGCCATGGTTAATTGATAGCAGATGTTTGAGGCATATGAAAGGTGATAAAAGTAATTTCATTTCTCTAAAGAAGATAAATGGTGGTACGGTGAGATTCAGAGATAAAACCACTTCCAAGATAGCTGGAAAAGGTACTTTGAGTTTGGATTATGGTAGAACTAAGACTAAGAATGTTTTGTATGTAAAAGGTCTTAAGCATAATCTAATGAGTGTTAGTCAAATTTGTGATCAAGGATACACATTAAGGTTTCATGCTGAAGGTTGTGAGATTAGAATAAAATATTCAAATGAGTTAATTGCAGATGCTCAAAGGACAGGGAATGATGTATATGTTCTGTCAGATATCTTCTCAAAGGCACGATCAAAGGATACATTCAAAGATCAGCAAGAGGACTTGGGAGTAATTTCTATTACTTCCTGCCATTGATGTTCAACATCAAGTGAGGGGGAGCTAAGTGTTAGCTCCAGGTAGGCCCTTTGCCATTGATGTCAAAGGGGGAGAATAACAAGTACAGGTATATGTGCAAAAAATAGGTATAGGGAATAGGTACAAGTTGCTATAGTAAGGGGGAGTTACTGTATGTTTTTAGATGATGGTATATGTAGGTGACAGGATGTGGTAGTTTTAGGATTGAGGTTACCATCAATGACAAAGGGGGAAATTGTTGGAAATATTGTCATTGATTTCAAAGGTTTAGTATTATTGGTGATAAAGGCCCCATTGCATTTAATGTTGTTGGTAATAAATATATCTTGGCTAATATGAGTTAATATTTATTTAATATTAATGAATATATTTTTGGTTGCATATGAGACAAAAGAAGGGCCCATGGAGAAGTCGAAGAGTCACAGGATAAAGACAAAAGAAGGATGGGATGCATTTTCCCATGAAGAGTCATCTTGGGGAATACCAAGAGTCACCAAGTGAAGACAAAAGAGTAAAGGGAAAATTTCTCATGAAGGGACACTTAAAGGAATATGAAAAGTCACCAAAGATAAGGACAAAAGTGGGAAAGACATTTTTGGTCATGAAGGGTCACCACATGACTTTTCAAATACTTGGATATGAAGGGTCATTTAAGATTGGTGCCATTTTCCATGAGAATTGAAAGGTCACAAAGGGGGAAGGCCAAAGGTCATTTGGCAAGCTATAAATAAAGGCTTGAGAAGCCATTTATAAGTTTGGTAGTGAGAGGTTGATTTGATATTGTAATATCTAGCTTAGAAGAGCAATTATGAGAGATGAATATGATTTGTATTTGTTATATCTAGCTTAGAAGAGCAAAGGTTAGAGAGAGAGGAAGGAGATGTTGTATTGATCTATCATTTGTTGAGATATCAACATTGAGAGATAGGTGTGTGGTATACACAAAGGGGTTGGTGCTCCTGTGGGTTGGTGCTCACGAATTGTTGTTGAGTTGGTGCTTGAAAAAGGGGTTGGTGCTCTTGTGGGTTGGTGCTCACGAATTGTTGCTAAGTCGGTGCTCGGCAAAGGGGTTAGTGCTCCTGTGGGTTGGTGCTCATGAATAGGTGCTGGGTTGGTGCTCGGCAAAGGGTTTTGAAGCTCTTGTGGGTTAGTGCTCCTGAATTATAGCTGAGGTTTGTACTTTGCAAAGGGGTATGGTGCTCCTGTGGGGTTGTTCTCACAAATATATTTGAGATTGATTCTCCATGGTTTTTCCCACATTGGGTTTCCATGTTATATCTGGTGTCTCTCTCTGTCTTGTGTGATGTTTATTATTTGAGTTTTATTGCATATCTTGAATGTTTGATTAAATGGAAATTTGGTTAAAGGGAAAGTTTTATAAGATATATAATATACTGATTCACCCCCCCTCTCAGCATATTCCATGCTTAACATTGTTAATCACTCTCAAAAACTTGCTAGTTGTCTACATTATTTGGGATAGTAGGTCAAATGACCACTTTGATGACTTGTTTATTGGGTAGCAGGTCTTTGGTCACATCAAACTAGGATCTGATTTGAGCCATTCTATTGGCTTCAATATTTTGAGTCTTTAGGATGACTTTAGTGATGAAAGCATCAAAACTTTTGATCAAGTCCCAAACTCTATGGTGATAATACCTCATCTTTATGCTCTTTGCTATGGAATTTTATCTAATTTATTTGACCACTAACTCTAAGTCCACTACAACTCTTATATTCTGGATCCCTTCCTTATGGGTGAGAATCAAGCCATGCACCAGAGATTCATACTCTCCTTCATTATTAGTGCAACCAAATTGAAAACACAAAGCTCTAAGGATATTTTTTCCCTTTGGGGATGTGAGGCATATACCTACTCTTGAGCACTTTTTGCTTCTTACTCCATCAAAATTTAGATTCCATATTAACAAATTTTTCATGAGGCTTTCCTTTTTAATGAGCTAATTCTTCATTATTTCAGAGATTTTGGGATTCTCATCATATATGATGTAAGTTCCTAAGATGGTGGAATAAAATTTTCTACAAGGATCCTCCAATGTCAAAGCTAAAAATAGTTCTTACCTTCATGTTCACTAAATTCTTGTATTGATTCCTCTATACAACTTTGTTCTTCTCTTGTGATCATTGCATGGGAGGCTTTAAACCTTCATTCTATTTGGGCTGTAATGTGTTATTTGCACAAGGGTTATGATAGCACCTTCATCTTAGACACATACTTGGTTCTTAGAATCAAATGTGACCAATCAAGGGATATATATCCTTAAATTTTTGCTATAAAGTCTCTAGATGGACATAATCTGAAGACATGAGGAATGTCTATAACTACTATATCTTAAGAAACACTTATGTTTGGGAAAGGATATAGTCGTAATAGAATCCCTTTGATGATCCCAATGGTTTGTCCTAACTTTCCATCAAGCTACATGACTCCTTTAGTTAATGGCTCATATTTGATATTCAAGGCATTAGCTATTAACTTAGGCATGGCTATAGTGCTCTCACTTGAGTCTATCATAGAGTTGTGAAGCAATTTCTTACCCACTATAAGAGTCATATAGAAGGGGTTAGGTTTACATTTCTTTACCTCTTTTTTGACATTCATTAGGATTACTAGTTGTTATGGCTGAGGTACTACCAATTGCTCTTTGCCTTTGTTTGATGTAGCTTCCTTTGTGTTATTACACTTTGGGTCACTATGGTCCTTTAGTGCTTCTTGCAATAGCTTATTTTACTTGGGGATGGCCAACATATCCCATAAATAAATATTAATAGGGACTTCTCTTTATCTATTCCACCACATTGATTGGTCTGAGGGGCTGGGCCTTGACATACTATGGGTAACTTGTCCTTTCAAAAATCATGTTAGAGAACCCTTACTTTTGAGTGGTTATCAAAACTTCTTGCCTTATGTGGGGACTTGAAAAGCTAGGGCTAATGGCACCTTTTGTGATTTAGCATTGATAGTAGGGATAGCTTTAAAAAATTTAATTATTCTCCTTTTTGGCTATGTGAGATAATTAGACTAAACCACATTTTTATAGGTAGATGCTTCATTAATGAACATAGATTCCTCATCTTCAATCCATGAAAACAAAACATGTTTAGGGGCAATCTCTCCTTCCTATTTATTTACATACCTTGCATCTAACCTATTATGGATGTATTTTGAAATTTGGGTGACTGGTATGGTCTAGATGAGGTCATTTCTTAGATTCCCATTCTTCTTTGTTCAGCTACTCTTTGTTATAGGTTTCCCATAGGGAAATTTATTGGCATGTGAGAGTCATTACAAGGAAATCACCATGGGTTTATTTCTTTTTCCAATTTTTTTGGATAGGGATTAGATCTTTGCTTGAGCTTGGTAGAATCATCTAAAATAGTGGGGGTACAGGGATGATCTAGTTAAGTGGTTATGAATAAGTTTATCTTTGAGTCCCTTGGTACTAATTCAACTAATAGGGGGTTTATTCCCCTAGAAACCTTGATAAGGAGGTAATTGGTGTGAAGCTTGGTTCCTTTTAAGATTGATAATTTCATTAGAGAAGGTTCTAAGGATGTTCCTAACATCATTCATCTCTGATGAGGTAGAAGATGTAGTTATGACTGGTGTTTCTTGAGATGAAGGGAAGTTATATAGAGAAGTATTGGCCTAGGAATTACTAGGAAGTCCTTTCTGATTTGGGAGAGATAATTCAAGGAACATAGGCATATGAGGCCTTGAGGGTAATTTCTCATCATCTATCAAATTATTCTCCACTCTTACAGCAAGTTTATAAGCATTGAGAAGAGTATGCCCTCCTAATGACTAAATCATGACTGAGATATCATAATTAAAAGCTTTGAGATAGAAAAAAATAACCATGCATGCATGTGGTCGAGATGAGATTGAGATTATTTTCCCTATTTTTTGGAATCTAGTGTTGAAATCTATCATTGCTTCTTAGGGGGATCTCTTAATAGTGATTAATTATTATAGGAGGGATGATATATCTATTTTTTCATTAAATATATCATATAATGTGGTTCCCAATTGGTCCTAGTTTGTAATGGAGTTAGGTGCTAAAGATATCTACTAGTTAAGATCTCTTCCCTTCAAAGAGGCAACAAGTAGTCTCAAGGCTACATTTTTTGTGCCATAAAGTGGATAGTACATATGTCAGCCACATCTTCAAGATGCTCTAGTGGAGTCTTAAATTCCTCTATAGTGAATTTGGATAATGCTTTTAGAGCATTATCTAGAATGGGATCCCAAGTATCAAGAGGAATTGGTAGGATAAGTGGACTTCCACCATTATAATTGACAAAGTTTCTAAGTGGTACCTCAATAACCATTTAACCTCCAAAATTAACTTACTGATTCAGCCTTTTTCTTGAAGTAGTCACCAAAGGTGTTACTAAGAGTCCTAGGTTTATTATAGATTGAGATCTTGTAATTGGCTCATGATTCTCCCTCCTTGAAGGATGTCCACTCATAAACTTCTAGACAATATTAGTTTTGGTCCCATCGGGCATGGTAGAAAAACTATTGATGCTTAATTTTGGAACTAATCACCAGAGTTGTGGGAAGTTTTAAAAATGTGGGACTTGACCCTCAAAACAACCTCTAGATTTTAAAGAAGCTAGATATTCTCTTGGGTTTTGGTGTAAAGGGAGAGAAGAAATGCATAAAATATTATTTAAACTACTAATGTGATACACCAAGATTTGGATTCCTTTACTGGACAACACTATGAAGAGTACTAATAGAGTTTACTAAAAAATTAAAGAGCTCAAAGCACGAACAATAATTTTAGCAAAGACTATAGACTAACCAATGGCTCATAATATAAAAGTAAATTGAATCATCATCATTTATTTCTAACAACATATTATTAGCTTCAATATTTTTTCTTGAAAACATTAAAGAGTATGCAACATGGTTAATAATCTCAGTAATTATGTGAAGTTGACAGAAGGTTTATAGCAAAAAATGAGAAGAAATACTGAAAGTGAACTATTATTGCATAGAACACCACTCTCTATTTATATATGAACAAAATACGTAAGGAAAAATGAATATAATAAAATCTTCACACTCTTAAGAAAGGTAACTTCTAAGGTAGTCCAATGCTTTTCAAACTAGCTTCTAAAACTCTGTATATAATCTAGATGAAAAAAATCCCCCTCTCTAACTTATTTATAGCTACTTATAACCCACAAAATATCTATTGTGAGTCTCTGCCACTTGTCTGGGTTTAACCACTTGTCCACAATTTTTGTATCCAATAAACTACATGTCATTAGAGCCAAACCACTTGGTCTATTTTTCTATCAATTTTGCTAACTATCCCTCTCACTCCATTTCAACTGTTGATCTTTATTTGTCTTTATCATGTAGTTTACCCAAATATGGACACATGGAAGATTTCATACCCTTTTGTAGCCGCTGAGACTCTTTCCCACTCTTTTATTAGCTTTTAATTTTAATATCTCTTTGAGGCTCTACATTTTCAGATCCAAAGATCCTAACCAAACTATTGATCCTTTCTCTATTGTCCATAGGTTACATGTGGAAGCCTTCACAAGTTGGGAGGTCTTCAGCCTTTTTCCTTGATTGAATTAAGTGTAGTGGTGACATTTGGATACCCTCCATGTGCTTCATACTCTCCTGGTGTTTCTTGACTCAAAATAAACACCCTTTAACCACGTGTCAATCTCACACTCAATGGAGGTCCTGTAAAGACTTTTTTCCTTTAAAGGAGCACTAAGGTGACAAGAGACATTAATCCATGTTCATTGGAATCTGAAAAACCTTTTACTAAGCTTTACCAAAAAGGGGACTCCATTAATATTAATGCTTACCATTTGACTTGATGTTAGGACCTTTACTTTTACAAAAAAGGACCATTGTTTCAACACATGTCTATTGAGCACAAGCTAAAGGCTCATTTCTACTCTTTCAAAATAGAAAAAGCATAAAATTAACACATGGATGCCCTTCATGAAAGGCTCTTTAATTAAGTTATTTTAGCCCCAATATTTGAATGCTACTTGTGGTCATAAAAGAAAATAAGAGTCCTGATGAAAAAAAATAAACTTTGTAGAAAATAATTCTAAACGGCCTAGTTAAGGTTATTGCATAGTTTTTATTGACTGGAGGCTTTAGAACCCTCCCTAGTGATATTATTATGGTAATATATCCCATAATTAGGTCTAGTAGATCCATATTGTTCATGAACCTAATTATCTAATGTATCCCCAATTATAAGTGTAAGTAGGATCTATCTTCTCTAAACTAGGATTGATTTGTAAATATATTGCATTTTAAATTGCATAAAACTACCACTTGATATTAGTCCAACCATCTCATAATAATATTTCCCTCAGATTGACCTCATATTTTTCACCCTCCTCTAGTCATTTTCTACATTCATTAGCCCTTTCCTAGCTTAAAATCCATTTTGACAGTTTACATTACACTATCATCCCCATTGTCCTTATACTCTAATTGATAAAACTTATTTAGTGTCTAAGTCGACCCATGGTCAACTTAGATTAAAACCTAATTTATTTTTATCAAAAATGATACAATGTTTATTGGGTCAACCTTATCGACCAAACTTTTGGAAAGGACTAGGGTTAGATCTGCCTATAAACACATCCATTTCATCATTGTTAGAGTGACAACAAGAGTTAATTATTCATTTATGCTTCTTTATAATTTTCTACTTGCCATTCTACTTAAGAAGTCTTAGTTTATGGTATATACTTGTATAAAAATCTTATCTTGTGGAAAGGTCATGGATACTTTAGCCTTTCTTAGTGATCCTTAAAACCATAAAAACCTATTAGGAATCACGTTTGCTGAAGGGAGAGATTGAGCCTCGATGGATTAATCTTCAAGGTAAATATCTCTAATTTTGTTCCTCTCTTTTAGTAAATAGAAGTAGAATACGTAATGGATTTTAAATATATTTCTCTCCATGCATTAAGGTCTTACCTATACCTAGCTTAATTAGGATTCTCTTATGCATATTTACTTTTAATATTGTTTACTAACTCTATTTTTTGCCACAATATTTGGTGAGCATTATATTATATTTTACTTATTAGTTTAGTGAATATGAAAACATAGGACCTAGCTAGGGTTATTACATACTTTTACTTGACTAAAGGCTTTTGAACCCTCCCTAGTGAATTCATTATGGTAAGAGATCCCTTGGATAGGTTTAGTAGATCCATATTGGTCATGACCCCTAATATTTAATGTACCCACAATCAAAAGTGTATGTAGGATTTATCTTCTTTGAGCTAGGATTTATTTATATATCTATTGCATTTCTTATTACATACATTATGGTGAACCCAATGTGAATCTAACCTTTGTAATTTTTATTTCACTCTATTATTTTTATCATTTTATCATATTTTTTGATATTTTTATTACTGTATCGAACCATTCAATATATTTCTAGCTTTTTATGTATAAGTTTAACACAATCACTTCAAAATGACTCTATTTTATCTGTGAAAGTCTTCATCAACTACAAGTTATTGGATAAAATAGGTCAACATAGTAATATACTTTAGTTACATATTAGCATAAACTATCAAATAGGTTGAATTTATTTGCTAACTCTTTATACCAGCATATGATTCAACAAACACTGTCAAACAAGTTAACCATATTATTTGTTCTTCTTCAACATACAGGGTTTTGAAGAGCTTCATTGAACTAGTTGACCCAGTTTGTAGAATTTTAAAGTAATAATTAAGGTATTTCAACATAAAATTTACAATATTAACCATATTCAATCCCACCAAGGTTCTTCGCTTTCCTCTATCATTTTAGTACTTTTATAAAATCTATTTTTTCCAAGTTGGTAGTCTTCAAAACTATAACCCTGCAACTAACTAGGTTGACCTGATTGACTTAGTTTTATAGTTTACCATCTATTTGAGAGGCATAGTCAACTTGTTCAACTCTATTCTTAAAGACCTTGATTCTACAAAATAGTATATATCCAATTGACTCTATTATGTACTATTTTCATATAGTGTCACCTGAACTAACTATGTACTATTCTTAATCAAGGAATTAAGAACTATTTGCTAGTAATTAATTCACATTTCATTTTTTAACTATATGCATGATTATATTAACTCATATATTCTAAATAGGTGGGTTTTTTGAAATTACCATTCTAGTTACACTAGTTTACTCTTTTGCACACACTACCAAATCACATAACATTAAAATGTATTTAAACACTTGTCTTCTTAAGGCCTACCTACTTGGATTTCATCACCAAGAAGGAGACCAACTTGGTTTTCTTTCCAAGTATAAATATGTGGTTAATGGTATATATTTCCAAATTACCTGACACCCTTATCATTGTGGCATTGTAAAGTGAGGGGGTAGGCCCCAATACCAAGCTAGTACCATTGCCAACACAAATCCCTTTCAACCCAAACATCTTGAAATTATCCATAGATTGCCTTTCTAGTTCCCTCTTTTAGGAAACTATCCCATCACAGTTAAATCATCACTTTCTAATAATCTAATAAGACTTAGGATGACCACTTATTTAACATTTACTTTTTAGTTGATTGCTTACTCTCTAATAATTATGTGTTGTATTGTAAAAACTTGCATTAGTTAGCGTTGGTGCAAGCTTTTGTGTTATGTGCCCCAATTGGATCACTCACATTGATCTAGTTATTTGTGTGTTTTATTTCATACTTATCTCACTTATCCTTAAAAAATAATTCCCCTATTTTAGACCACTATCATCTTGGTCGATAAGTCTCTCACAGACTATGTTTTACCTTCCTACCAGTAGTACATAGCTGACTTGCATGACTATATCTTCTTCCCTCTATTTTGTCTTCCATCTAATAATATACATTCAATACATACAAATTTATACTCTTCTCAACCTATGTTTTAGTAGTACTCTATTGACCTATTCGACTTGGTACTTGTTGGCCAACCTTATCCTTAGTTAGCCAACCCTGTTCTTTTATCTAGTTGACTTAGTTACCTATCTAGATAACTTTGTCCTTGATTATCTTTCTTATTTCCATAACTCTATTTATTTCATAAAACATCATTAAACCCCATTTCAAAATATTCTTGGATAATCTAAATCCGTTTAAACACTATATGGGTGCTCCTTTCTTTTTATATTTTCTTCCTCTTTTTAGCCTTTGGGGCATCTTATGATGCCCACACACAAGTTACTTAAGCCTTTGGGGCATCTTGCAATGACCATCACTACATATAATTATGCATTGGGGCATCTTATGATGCTTACTCTTATTATGCATTACATGATACCAAACTAATTCAACTTCAAGAAACCTTATGAGATACATAGGCTTATCTTTCACATGTTCATCTTTGATATAGATGGTAGATTAGATATTCTTATCATTTTTTCTATATGCTATCCTTGTAAGAAATTTTTCTATGATACTTAAATGTTTTTAACCCTCTATAAAAACTTCTCTTTTCATAAACATTAGTCCTTATTTTTGGTCCTTTGGTTTCCCTTTTCTCATGAGTTGTATTGTAAAGCCATGGATGAGATCCATTATTCCTCATGATTTCCTTTTGTTATCATTTTTTTCTTACTTTCCAATCATTTTGTCACCCCTAATTTTGTGATTTACACTATAATACCATGGATAAGACTTGAACTTCCTCAAAAATATCTTATTTTTCATATATTTTTTACATGATTTATGTATCCTCTTATGTTTTTCTTTTATGAGTTACAATGTAATACCATGGATAAGACCTGGCCTTCCTCATAAAATCACCATATTTCATTTAGTATTCCTTGTCTAGAATGTGTTTTGCAAATTATTTTGGGTTTTTGATCCTTGTTCTCAACTTTGGATTTTTTTCCTTTGATAGGTAATACTTACACAACAAATTATGTTAGCATGTTTTCTTCCATTTACCTCATTCTTATGATAAGGAAATCACACTCTACTGTTACTGTAACCCTTTTTCACCCTTTATCACATTTTTTGTGATTTTAATTAATTCAAATTGTTTTATGTTTTATTCCTATTGACTTCCTTTCCTTTCAATCCACATTGGCTAAGCTAAGGTTGAAGTCAAGATAACACTTTTATTTTACCTACATTAACGAATCTCTTAGACTCCATGATATTTAAGTTCTCTTTCTTAGAAACCAAGTCCTAAGGATTCAAATGAAAGTCATCTTTAGCACCCATTTTTAATTTTCCAAATCTATATAGAGGAAAAATATAAAAATCCATTAAGTAATTTAAAATATAAGTTAAAATACAAATTATTTGAAATAAAAGGTAATGATATATCAAAGGCAACATACCAATGTCAAAAATTTCAAAATCACTCCAAAAGATGTGATTTCAAGCATATCTCCTATCTTCAATCGAATCTCAAACTCTATAGTTGGCCTCATGATAGAGCCAAGGTACATTAGGATGTTGTAGGCTAGTAGATTATAATAAGAGAATTCAACAAACTCTATGGTGCTACCTAATTTCTCACATAAGTAACCAATCTTCATAGTAAATAGATGGATCGGTAAGGGGTCCTAAAGAATGAGGAACAAGTTATGAAAAGGTAGGTCCATTTTAATTTTCATGTATATAGCCTTCATGGGATGATTTACCTACTTCATTTATTGATCTAAGACTTGTGTGGTTAGGAGTTATTTAGAGTCCCTAAGTTTGAAATTCCTCTTGTTTTGACCAACCTAATTTGAGTGTCTTAAATTTGATAAATATTTCCTCTACCTTGGTTTTTTCCTTCATTCTCCACTTCAACTATTTCATTTTTCTCCTTGATAGGAAAGTGTGATTTTAAATCTATTTTCCCTTATTCTAAATTCTTCTTCACATCTTAAAAACATGCTAGCACTACTTTGTTTTGATTTTATTTAGATTTAGAACCACATAATATGTTTGATTAATTATGGATTACTTTCTTTCCACCATTTATTTACATTCCAACATCACCTTTTTTTTATTTTACCATTTGATATTATTGTACTACCCATTTTTACAGACACTTGAGTTTTTTCTACTTTCATGTGATATATTTCACCAAGATCTCTAAATAGCGACCATGAGATGAATGTTGAATTCTTGTAGAGGTAGAATGAGAGCTCTAAAAATAAGAAAAGTCCACAAAAAAAATATTTTTATTAGCCACTTTAGGAAAAAATAAAGTACATATAGGGTGAGATTAGATCACCAAAAAGGTAAAACCCTAATTCATAATTAGAACCCACTTAAAGGTAAAATAAACCCTAATGACTTAATTAACTAACCTAAGTAAGCTAAAAAGACATGTAGGTAAAACCACTGGGTGGAAAAAAGCCTACACTACCACCCCCCTAAAGCATAGCTTAGGTGGGTAGAAGAATTGAGTCTCGACAAAGAGGCCTTATAAGGTACCCAAGTACAATGCAACTCCCATAAACTAGGGTAGAGGATAAAACCCATAGGAACAAAAATCCTCCCTAAAAAGAGAGAAAAGAAGAGAAGAGGGATAAGAATCCCCACTAATGTCTATAATTTCTTGTATCCATTTGGTGTCCCCCAAAAAGAATGCTTGGAAGTGACTGTGAATCAGAAGTAGATGCAATGAAGAGGGGATTACCCTAGAATAATGAGTTTATCCACCAAGTGCCTGATGGATCTTTAGCTAAGGTATAATTCCCATGAAAGTAATGATCCACATAATTTGAGGTAGGTGGCCTAGCTATTCTATGCCAAAATGGTGTAATAGAAGCAAAGGTAAACAAGGTCTATGAAATCCTCTATAATTATGGAATAAACTCCTTGATATTTGATGTGTCTTGGATTAGTAGACCATTACCCTATAATTTTAGAAGTAGACCAGAGGTAGGTGGATTAAGATCTAACTCTTAAATATCTAGAAGGTGAAAAGGAGATGGTGTAAGTATGTCCACTTCACTACTATAGTCATCTATAGAATAATAATTGTCAATATCAAAAGAATGCTTAGGCTCAAAAGTGTCATCAAGGACAGGTGAGTCTGAAGAGGAATCTCAAGAATTTGAAGGAGAGTCAATATAAAAGTGTGAGAAGTAATATAGATGAGTCTGGTGATCGACCATTCCCATAGCCAAAATAGTATCACTATGTAACTCTCTAATGTACACTAAATCTAGAGTGAATTCAACTCTCATGCGTAGATCAAGGTGAGTGATCTAATAGACTAACAATAGATTAATTAAAAGTGAGGGAACACTTAGACCATTATTGAGTGTTCCATCACTAACTTCAATAGACCTAGTTTTATAGAGGACATGTCACATGGTTCCAAGGAATTGAACTCAATCTATGAAGAGTCCATGTGATGTAAAGCACCAGAGTTGATGACCCATGTAGAAGGAGTTGGAGGCACAAATGTAACTAAGGATTTGCCTTTATGCTTCCCCTTGTTATTCTCTTTTTCCTTTTATTTTTTAGATTCATTTTCCTTAGTGAATTCATGGGTTGATGAAGATGGTTTGACAAAATATAGAATACCTATGTTGTTTTAAATAAGAAGGCTAGTAAGGTTATCAATTTATTTCCTCAAAAAATTACTCTCATCATGTTTACCTAATTAATTCCCACATTTGATCCAATATTTCTTAGGCTTATGACTGAAAGAAGAGGTCTCATTATTTTATTTAGAGGTGGAAATATTTTCACCCTTCTCAACTTTTTTCTTGCTCTACTTTCTCTCTTTTCTATTAGAAGCCTTATCTTTCTTAGAAAACAATGCATGAGATTTAGATGACTTCACTGTGTCCATCTGTATCAACTTATCTTACTCCAAAATTAGGTTGATAATAAAGGTATCTAAAGAATTCATCTTCCATGTGGTGTCAATAACACTCTTAGTGGCATGGACAGTAGACACAAATATAGAATATTTAGGACCTAATGTAGGGAGTATTGATAGAATAAATTATTCATATTTCTTATCAATTCTACATGATTTCAACTATAATCTCAAAAGTTTAAACTTGGTAAATAAGTCCTAAAGAGTGTCAATGTCATCTGGGCTCAATCTAATAAGCTCATTTTCCAACTCATGTCCTCTCATTATATCCTACACTCCAAAGAGCTTGGTGAGTTGGCCCCACACTTTAGTAGGTGTTTTGGTAGATTTAATGTGAAAGAGTAGATCTAAGGAGATGGAAAGACACAATAGTCCTCAAAATTTATCATAATGGTTAAACCATTTTATTTTCACTCTAGTATCAGTAGGTTCAGTCTTAGTGCCCATTATAATCTGATGGTAACCCTTGGATTGTAAGATAATTTCCATTTTAGGTTTCCATTCATGATAATTAAATGGTATAAGTGGAATTATTGAGAATGAATCCATATTACAGAATTAATTATTACTATAGTAAGTAAATAAGTGATGAAAAAAATAAAGATTGAATACACAGTAAACACAAAAGTACCTCCTTAAAACTATCAAGAAATGACCCACCCTAAATGTCTTAATTACAAACACGCTCATATAGACGTAAGATTCAACCAAAAATGTATCTTAAATAGTAAGTGTTTAAGTACAAGGAACAAGTGAAACATCAAATACAACTAATAATGCATTCAAGAGTGTATAAAATTGTGAAAAAAAATTGTAGCTGTGGAAGGCCCATTGATAGGCCCAATGTGTAGAGCATAAAAAATAAACATTTTTGAAGAAAATGACACTCAAAAAGGAGTTACCAATCAAAACTTATAGTTGTTACAAGTTATTACTTCAACATATTCTTAGACCCTTTCCAAAAATTGAATTTTTTTTCCACACTTCATTACCTTTCACCTAAAATTTGATGGGTTCTGGAACATGACCTGCTTACTTGCTCAGGGGTTCATAGTTGCTTTACTTTGGTTTCTTTTAACTACTTTAATTCAAAGGAGTCATAATTTGTCAACCTTTGAAACCCCAAATGGGTCTATCCAAAGCAAATTAGGTTCTTCTAACTACTTTACTTCAGACTTCAAATTTAGTAAGACTACCTTTAAAACTTAAATTGGTCTTTTAGTATAAATCAGGTTCTTTGACCTACTTTAATTTGGGGTTTCAAATAGATACAAATAAAACAACTAATGAGTATTCAACCTTGGAAAAATTGAATTTGTCTACCTAATTCATTTTGGGTTCTTTAGACTGCTTTATTGCTATCAAGGATCAGTAATGACCTTGTTGAACCCTAATTACTTCCAAGTACTTGGCATTGAGAAACCTGATTACTTCCAAGTAAAAGCACTTCAGAAACTCAATTTCATTGGTTAACAAGTAAAATCACTTTAGAAACCTGATTTGGTCAATGAGCAAGTAGAAGCACTTTAGAAATATGATTTGGTATATGGAGAGTAAATCAAGGTTTACAGGGTGGATTACTTCAGTCGTATAGATGGTGACCAGATAGAAGAAATCAATTTTTTTGGAAAATTTGTGAACTTTCTCAGAAAACTAAGAATAACCTATTTTAGATCTCAAAATACCCATAAAATATATGTAAATGTATTTTTCATCAAAGGCCTTCTGACATGAGTTCAAAGTAGTTTTTAGAGAACACCTCCAAGGTCAAAAACTGGTGGCCATATAGTATGAAAAATAGTAAGGCGAATATAGGAGGATCTTACCAAAGGATATAAATGCATGAGGCTATCATTAAATCTCTGGTACTATGAAATATTTCACTAATATTTTTGAATAGAGTCCACATGATGAATGTTGAATTCTTGTAGAGGCAGAATGAGAGCTTTAAAAATAAGAAAATTCTACAAAGAAAATGTTTGCATTAGCCACTTTAGGAAAAAATAAAGTACATATAGGGTGAGATTAGGTCACCAAGAAGGTAAAACCTTAACTCATAATTAGAACCCACTTAAAGTTAAAATAATCCCTAATGACTTAATTAACTAACCTAAGTAATATGAAAAGATGTGTAGGTAAAACCACTAGGTGGGAAAAATCCTACACTAACATCAAGTGCTTTCTCCATTGTTGAGCAGGGTTGGCTTGTTACTTCTCACTCATCAATGTTGTCTTTAATTTTATGCACTTATTCCATTGATGATTAAGGATTGTTACTTCTCACACATTAATGTTGTCTTTCATTTTATGCACTTATTATATTGATGATTAAGGATTGTTACTTCTCACTCATCAATGTTGTTTTACCATTTTTGCTTTCCCATATTTATTTAAGTATTGTTATTGATTTTACATTGATGCTTGATTACCATTTTTGACATGTATCCTTGGTTTGACTTGGTGAGTTTTCCTTTTTTACTTAAGATTTACTTGTTTGAGTTTTTTTATCTTTAGTAGCCTTGTATTTTTGGCTACCTGATCTTCTCAAATTTTGGACTTGGTCATTTGGTCTAACATAGCACTATTCACCCTAGATTTCCAAATTTATAAGTATGTCTCATACACATAGTATTAATTATCTTGGATTTCTTATGTTTGTTTGTTTTTCTCTTTAGTTTTGTATCCTTGGGTTTGTTGAAAGCAATCTATACACCCTCCATGATCAAAACTACAAACACAATAGATTACCATCTAGCAATACAGGTAAGTCAAGGTATGCATTACTTTGTGAAACCTTTTAGTTAGTTAATTTTAGTTATTTTTTCTTTAAAATACTTTAACTTTTTTTAACTTCAGTGTTATGTGTTTCTATGTTCTTTATCGAAGCACCATCCCCTATTACACTTGAGTAACATGTGATGAGATTCAAGTGTGGCATTTGTATACAAGTAATATTTTAAACTTTATAAATTATTGATGCTTTATATCTTATAAAAACCCGTGGAGTCTCAATCTCTCTGAGTGCATGACTTAAGGAGTGCACCAAGAAAGAGGTGGGTAGACCATTAGTGATTTTTAGGATTGTTGTCCCTTGCTACCACTTTTTATTAATCCAACCATATTCTAAAAACATTTCCCTAATATTGGACTCCTATTTTTCACCTTCATAGAGGATGCATTCACCAAATGTTTTATTCTTTTTGGATTCACAAGAGAAACATATAAGCTATAAGTTTATTTGAAATCAATATTTTAATATTCAAATTTTATCAATGTGATATAGTAATTTGATAATATAATTAATTTAAGCATGTGAAATCAATACAATACATACAAATCACCTAAGGGATAAAATAGAGCATATCTTGTTTGATACTTTGTTCTAAAATATGACAGTGATCAGAATCATCATAAGGATGCCCTAAATATATTGAACTTATTTGTTCTATATTAAGAATATTTTTTCCATCAAACAATTACATTGATAAGTGATAATAACATTAGCACTAATATTCTCTTTCAATACAGGTGTCTATTCAAGGCTATATACAGGAATGGCTCAAAATTTATATCAATCCTATGCTATTGTAGACACTAGAATTATATACCATAAATATTTTATGGTATGTACATTATGGCAAGTCTGATTATCCTAAAACCCTAAATAGGTTATCTAAAATATGGTAGAATCTTCCAAAACATATAATTTGCATTGTAACTCCTAGAGGTCTACAACCCCTCTCAAACATCCTAAAAATATATACATAAAATATAACTTAGAGTATAAGGAATTTAATGTCTATATATAAATATCAACTTATAATTTAAATGTCTATATACTACTTGACTCACCCATGGTAATTAATTTTACTAATTACCATCGTAATTCTCTTAACTACCCATAATCCTAAGATGTCCAAGTAAAAAATATTTAATAGCCAAGTAAATAATTATCCTTAACAACTTCCTCATAAGTAGAATTTGTGTGTAAAAAATTTAGCTTTCTATTTAACTAGTTTATTTCATAGTTAAAACCAATTTAGAATAGACTTTGTTAAAAATTACTATATTCAACAATGATTCCCATGATAGGCATTGATTCGATATGATTGACGTCAATTATATATACCTACATTTTGCTTATTACTGAGGATGGTGAATTTATTCCCAAACACTATGGGAATTATCACAAATAATTACAGGATATTACTCGACTATTTATTATTAAGTTATATTATAGTAATAAGCTTTCAAAATCCCTTAATAATCCCAAAATTTAGGTTACTCATTTAGAGAATTGAAAGTGTGTTTAAGACAATCTTTTTTTTATTTAATCACAATTTATATATTTTTATTTTATTTTGTATCTGTTTTTATCATCATTTAATCCTTATAATATATTAAACCATATTTAAACCACATTTTTATCCCTATTTCTTAAGAATCACTTATTCTACTAGAATCGACATCGATCTTACATGAATCAATCATAATAACTGTCAAAAACCTATCTCTCATAATCCGAATCAATTCTAATAGCATATTAGATAGGAAAATCAATTATCTGATCTAATATTATTATTTTCTTTTTGAAGCATGATCTCTTATCTTTGAATAGACATTTTTATCTTTTAAATACATATCTATCTATCTTAAATAATTTATATTCATTTATCTTATCAATTTATATTTTGCATGATATGTATCTTTTAAATCACATTTGATAAATATGTATCTAGTTATCTCGTTGATCCATATTGATCTATCTTAAATAATCTATATTAATTTATCTTATCAAGTTATCATTTCTATAATATGTATCCTTTCAATAGAATTTCATAAATCTCTTTTATCATTATTAAATTGATCTAATTAATTTCTATGATAGTGGGTTGGCATCCCTACAAGGAAGTGCACCACTTCCTAGGACTAGTTTCATAGCAGGTAGCCCACATATTTATCCTACTAATCCATATTTTGTTTGAGTTGTTTATCTTATAAAGGTAATCCTTCTAAGATAAAAATGAGTTACCACATCACCAAATATGGCACACAATCCATTTCCATCACAGGTATCTTATAAAACCCTATATCTCATTTCAAGTTTTTGAGTAGTTTACTTTTTCTATAAAATGGACAAAAATACCTTAAAAAGTTGTGAACTATTTAGCTATTTTACATCATTTTATGTGTCTTTCTAAGTACACAATCTAGATAATAATAAAAACCCTAGTTCCTTTTAACTTCACCTCCTATAACCTAGTAAATATGGGTTAGTATATGATTCGATCTAGCCATAGGAACTTTGTTTATAGCTAAATGTTGCCTACATAGTCAATACTTGAAAGAGGGCCTTAGAATCATATGTAGTTTTCCCCCACACATGTGTGTGAAATTTTAAGAGTATGATTATATGTTTTTTCTCCTAGTAACCCTTAGTACAAGTAATACAATAATATATTTGACCTTTTGAATGTTTAAAATATTTAATTTAGTATTGCAGTGCAATTTTTTATCTTGAAATATATAGTACTTTCAATTAGATGCTTGATAAATCAAATTGTTAGGTGTGTTAATTAGACTATAGCCTCTGTATATATAGGAACCTTTTGATTTTGAATTAGAACCTAATAACACATGAAAATCTGAAAATAATATGGGAAAAGAGGGCTAACAAAATGGTCACAAAGTGAAAGATATGGAAAAGGATAAAATGATAAGCCTGGAGAATTGTATCATAGTTGAACACTAATGTAGATTCTAGTCTCCTCAACAAATTCAAGTGTCCAAGGGATAAAACACAAATAATTTTAAAAAATAAAGATCCCTAACATACATTAGATGAAATTATATGACATAAGATACCAGCCCAAGGGGTAGGTAAATCAAGTGAAATAAGATGGAACAAAAGAGGCCCATAAGAGATCACATCACTAGATGTTTAATTCTTACTGAAAAGGTATATACATATGAGGATACTATAAATATGTGTACTTGTACCAAAATGGGTGTCTATAATGTATATAAAAAATTCTATATGGTTTTTTAGCATGTTTTATATATTTCATTCTAAAAGAAAACCATATTTTGAACTAATTTGAAATAAAAAATGAAATACATTAAAATTTAGATTGGTTTTAAACATAAAATTTAATTATATAGTAGTTATAAATATGATGTGTCTTGACGTGATTGGATACTTTATAACATTACTTGGAATAGTTTGTATAGTAATATACTTTTCATTTTAGTTTATTTTAAGTATAGGAAAAATTTTAGTCATATAATATCACAAGTATTGGTCCATGCTAAATTTTTTGGCTCCTCTCTCTTAAGTAAGTCCTCTTCTATCATGTTATACTCAAGGTACCTTACAAGTTTTTATCAAGGATAAGAGATTAGATAAACATAACATGTTAGTGATTTTTGATGGTGTCTCTATATTCCATAAGATCTCTATTAATAAAGCATGCATTGTAATAGGTAGGAGAACTGATGGTTAATTTGTTAATATTTTTTAACTAGGTTTAAATTCCAATTTATTTATCCTTCAAGGTGATTTTTATGAGAAAATTAAGGTTGTGGAAATGGATTCACCTTTATCATTTGTTAGGGCTAAACCCTTTATGGTTCATTTTCAATAAATCACCCTTAACTTACTTCTTATAAAAACCTAAGTGATGGAAGAGATTTGTGAATGATAATAATTTGAATTAAGCTTATGGTAAAGAGAAGAGGGAATAATTATATGCCATGATGGCCCTACAAATAAGAGAAATTTGACAAAAATGTATTAAATAATAAATCCCTAATTATTTTTGTACATATGTAAGTTTTAAAAAACTTACAAGAGTTGGTTATACAAAACCAACTAATGGGTGTAACCATCATGTAAAAATAAAATAAGTAATTAAAAAATGAAATAACAAACTAAAACAAACTTTAGATCATAAATGACCAAAAAAACTCTCCATTGATCCAAACGGGTATAGAAGATGGAATAATAAGAGCAATGAACCTGAAAAATATTAAGAAAAAGTAAATTACTAATAGGCCAAGATCTTGAAACAATAGTCAGAATTGATTCATATTGATTGCTTGAAATAATTACAAACCCAAACCATGATTAAATAAACATCAAATCAAAAATTACAGTTTACATACAAAATTAAAAAAAAAATCTAAAAAAAATGGTTGTTTTTAAAAACTCCCAAAATAGCCCAAAAATATCCTAAACACTATAATTAGACTATGGTAATAAATTCAATTGATGCTGATGTTCAGTTCTAAAATATGCAATTTTTAAAAATAGAAAAAACTTGAAAAAATAATTAAATCACAATTTTGGATCCTCAGATGATCATGTACGACCTCTAAAAAATATTAAAAACATTGCTAGGCTAGTAAAAATACTACGACAGTAACAACCTTTTTGATACAGTTGTTTTGGCATGTGGAAGAGCTCAAACAAAGTTATGAGTCAAAAGTTATGGCCTTCAGAAGGTTGGCCTATTTTTTCTACATCATTCTCCTCTGGTTAAAAACAACTTTTCTCCTGCAAGTTATCCTGATTATACTACTGACATTTTTCCTTATCATTCTTCTTCATATCCCATTCTATAATCTAAGTGTTTTCTTCTTGTTTCAATCCTTCCCATTGTACCAAATACCTATTATAATTCCCTTTCCTTGTGCTCACTATTTTCATATCCAAAACCTACACTATTTTTTCTTTCTTCTTCTTTAAAACTTGTTGCTCCCAATTCACTTCTTCATCTTCGTCATCTTCAGCATATTCTACATGGAATTCATATAAATTAGAAAAATTAGATACTAGAGATATATCAAAATTTTGTGGTAAACTCACCACATATGTGTTATCATTGATTTTTTTCACAATTCTACATGTCCCAATTTTTTGTACTTTAATTTATTGTATGTGCCTTTAGGAAATATTTCTTTCCTCAATTAAACCATTACCAACTTTCCTTCTTCAAATAACTCAGATCTTCTTCTAATATTTATTGTTGTTTTATATTTCTCATTATGTTCTTGCAACTTTCTTCTTACTCCTTATAATTATTGCATATGCTCTGCAAACACTTTTGCATCATCACTAATTCAATCTGAAATTGGCAATTGTACCAAATCTAAAATACCCATAGGATTTTTTCCATAAACAATTTGAAAAGGTGACTTTCCTATTGATCTATTCATTAAACTATTATATGTAAAATTAGCTTGTGGTAAAGCCAAGTCCCATTGCTTTGGCTTCTCTCCCACTATGCATTTCAATAAATTTTCCAATATCATATTCATGACTTCTATCTATCCATCTATTTTTGAGTGATATTCACTACTAAATTGTATCTTAGTACCCATATTCTTCCACATAGTCCTCCAAAAATGACTTAAATTTTTTGTGTCCCTATCTGAAGTAATAGTTTTTAGAACACCATGCAATCTCATAATATCCATAAAAAATTAATTCTGCAACTCTAGTGGCATCATTGGTTTTCTTAAATGAAATGAAATGAACCATTTTAGAATATCTATTTACAACAAACAAATTAAATCATTACCTATCTATGTGTTTGGAAATCCCAACACAAAGTCCAAACTCAAATCTATCTATAATCCTCTTGGAACTGGTAATGACAGGTATAACTTAGTATTTTGTGCATGTCCTTTAGCCACCTAATATATTCTGCATCTTGAAACATACCTTCTCACATCTCTCTTCATCTTTGGCCTAAAATATATTTCATCCACCAAAGCTATTGTCTTCATCTTACCAAAATGTCCAACCAAACCACCACTATATAATTCTCCTATTATATTGTCTCATAGAGACCCAATTGGAATGCATAATTGTTTCCCCTTGAAGAGATAACCTTCTTATATTCATCATGAATAAAATTTTTCCCACCTATTAATGGATTCCTTCACTGCTTAACTACCTTGATAAAATATGGATCAATATCATATAATTCTTTAATAGCTTCAAATCCAACTACTTCACTCACCATAGTAGTTAATAACGCTACCCTCTTGCTCAATTTATTAGCTACCTGATTCTATTTTATTGATTTATGTTTCAACACAAAAGTATACCCCTATAATAAATAAGCCCACTTTGCATGCCTACTATTCAACTTCTTTTGCGTATTCACATGCTTCAAAACTTCATGATTTGTAAATAATATTAACTCCTTATGCACCAGATAGTGCCTCCAATGTCTTAATTCATGTACAATTGCATAAATTTCAACATATTAAGTATAATACTTTGTTCTTACCTCATTTAATTTCTCACTAAAATATGCTATTGGCTTTCCTTCTTGATTCAACACAACACCAATTCCCACAAATGAAGCATCACAATCAACCTCAAACACTTTGTTAAAATATAATAATTCTAAACTTGGTCTTTATATAATCTTCTTCAAAATTTCAAAGCTTTTTGTGGCTACTCTATACCATGCAAATTCCTCCCCTCTCATGCAATCTATTATTGGTGCCATAATACTACTAAAATTTTTAATAAATTTTCTATCAAAGTTGCTAAACCATGGAAACTTCTTACCTCTATAATTCTTTTTGAAATAGGCCACTCAAAAATTACCTTTATATTTTCCTCATCCATTTTCACACCATCTATTGAAACTACAAATCCCAAAAATACCAAACCTTTCGGCATACACCTGTACTTCTTCAAATTTGCATACAACTTATGCTTTCTTAAAAAATCCATTACCATTCTCAAATGTTGTAAGTGTTCTTATTTAGTCTTAATGAATATCAAAATATCATCAAAATAAGCAACCAAAAACTTACCAATATATTCCCATAACACTATATTCATCACCCTCATAAATGTGCTAGGTGCATTAGATAACTTGAATGACATCACCATCCACTCATATAAGTCATCCCTAGTTTTGAATGTAGTATTCCACTCATCTGCTTCATGAATTCAAATCTAATAATAGCCACTCCTTATATTAATCTTGGTAAACTATTTTTCTCCTACAAGCACATCCACCATACCTAATAAATGAGGTATAGGAACCTATACTTTATTGTAATTTTATTAATTACTCTACTATCTAAGCAAATTATCCATATTCCATCTTTCTTTAGAGTTATCAATGTTGGTGTCTCACATGGACTCATAATCTTCCTTATCACTTTCTTCCTTAGAAATTTAGTAACCTATTTATTTAATTATGCATATTCTATTAGACTCATCCTATAAGTTGCTTGATTGGGTAGAGATGATCCTATAATAAAATCAATGTGATGATAAATATCTCTCTTCAGTGGTAAACCATCTGGTAACTCAACAGGCATAGCATCTACATATTCTTTCAACACTCTTGCTTATTTTATTGTTATTGGCACCATTTTTGTTTCTTTATTCTTTATTACTAGTGCATAACAATAACCTACTACCTTCATATCTTGGATAAATTCTTTAGTATAGAGCATGCTTTCTATCTTCTCTTCATCTTTAAGAGGTAAAAAAACTACCTTTGTACCACCTTTCCAAAAAGTCTGTGTTCTTTTCTCTATCATGAACTACTTTCCTATCAAATTACCATGGTCTCCCCAATAACACATGACATGCATCAATCAGAATAATATCACACCATATTTCATCATTATAAGTTTTTCCTATAGAAAACTTGATTAGCACCTTTTATCTATTGTAACTCCATTCCCTTTCTTATATCATTAAATCTGATAAGGGTTAGGATGTTTATCACATTGTAGATTTAGTTTCTCAATAATTTCTTTAGAAACCATATTTTCACAACTACCACCATCTATAATTACTTTGCATACCTTTTCACCCGAAGTAGATCTTGTTCAAAAAATATTTGATCATAGCCATGCATCACCACCTTATTTATTCTACACTTGATCCTTGTTTAGACCCATCATGGTTCTTCTCATCATGAGATTATCTCCAACATTAGCTAGTGCAACTTCAGTATTCTGCTCTTTTATTTTAGCGTCAACTAGATTTAATCTTGGGTGATCTTCTTACCTCCTTTATAGATCTTGATAGTTTGGACACTCAAATTTTTTGTTCCCTTCTTATCCATGTCTATAATAGACATAAGATCTACGTTGATTTGTAAAACATCCTCTAGCACCATCGTAACCTCATTCTATTTGAAATCATCTTCCTCTTTGTTGGTATTGAAACCCTTGCCTATTATCATCTTACCTTTCTATACCACGTGATGATTCACCTTTATTAGCATTAAATCCACTTTTAGTGGTATTAAACCCACCTAATCCCCTTTTTGGAGAGGATCCACCTCTTCTTGGACCAGTAGACATCCTTCTAAAAATCTATCTATTTTGTTTTTCTTCTACCTTCAAAGCTAATTGATAAGCCTCCTCCATTTTAAGTATTCTATGAATGATTAATTCATCTTGAGTAGAAAATTTCAAACCATTTACATGCCTTTTATCCATATTCTCTTCTATTTAATCATGCTCCACTCATTTAGAAAGCTTGTAAAATTTATCTGTATACTCTTGTATACTGTGATATTTTTGCCTTAAATTTTGAAATATTTTATATAGGGTTTGTGCATAATCCACAAGAAGAAATTTCTCTCTTAGCTTCTTCTCCATCTTTTTCCATGAATTAATCATCTCTTTACCTTTTCTCTATCTCTATTTCTACAATGGATCCCACCAAATCATTGCATGACCTTTCAATTTCATGCATGCAAACTTTACCTTCTTGTCTTCTCTCATAGTCTTCCACTCAAAGATTTTCTCTATGTTATTCATCCTATCTATCAACTCCTCTAGTTTTAAACTAATTACATAATATGGAACATCAACCTTGATTCCTTTATTTATTCCTTATAAAGTCATGAACCATCCTCTCTTCCATTGATGGTGGTTCTTCTTCTTCTTCTTCTTGCTAAATTTCTTCATCATGATCTATGTCTTCCTCATCACCACCTTGTCTCCTTGCTTGATTAGTGATAACCTTTGTTAATTGTTGAACTTGCCTCTACATTTCTTGTATGTTTTGATTCATCTATGCCATGCCTCCTCATATTCTCACCATTCTTCTCTCCTCCAAGATTCAAACTTACTCTGATACCAGATAATGAACCCAAAAACTATCAAGAACAAGAAAATTCCAATAGGCCAAGATCTTGAAACAATACTTAGAATTGATTCGTATTCATTGCTTGAAATAATTACAAACCCAAACCATGAGTAAATAAGAATCATCTCAGAAATTAGAGTTTACATACAAAATTTCAAAAAAAAACTAAAATATAAAAAAAATGCCTATTTTTAAAAACTCTCAAAATAGCCCAAAAAACTCCCAAAATATCCTAAACACTATAATTAGATCACGAGATGAAATTAAATTAAATTTGGCATCTGATTCTAAAATACACAATTTCTAAAAATAGAAAAGACTTGAAAAAATAATTAAATCATAATTTTGGACCCTCAAATGATCACATACGACCTATAAAAAATATCAAAAACATTTCTAGGCTGGTAGAACATTCTAAAATAGTAAATTTTTTTTTGATACATTCATTTTGGCATGTTGAAGAGCTCAAATAGAGTTACGAGTCAAACGTTATGGCCTCCAAAAGGTTGGCCTATTTTTTCTACATCAAGGAGTAATGACTCTGAAGTCATCAAAGAAACTTTGATGCAACTATAGTTAGTGTATTGTATATTATACCTCTTGGTACTAATCAAAACTGATGTCACTCCATAAAGAATTCTACCCTACAATTTAAAGCATAAAAGTCAAATGAACATAAACAAAGCTTATTCATCTTCTATAATCATACATAACATACTATAATAGAACATGATAAAATCATGTCTAACCACATTAATATGTATAAGGCTCCACACAAAATCCCATCCAAGTGACCAACCTATATTGGGTATGGCACATATCACTAATATCTAAAAACTATTTAAGACATTTTCTCAACACTAAAGGTTCTAATAACCTTTTTCCACTTATACAATCACTGATGACTAATCGAAGACCACCAATGCTATATCTTCTTCCCTATCAGGGTGATAAGTCATGTAACGAGATAAATAAAATCAAACAATCATTTTTGATCTATGTCATGAATATCAAGTTATAAATACAAAACTAGAAGAAAAAAATAACACAAGAAAATAAATCTACTACAATAGATCTTGGTCTTGATCCTAGTAACTCACACAAGATGGGTGAATCACTAATTACTCAAAATAAACTGTTAGGTTAATTGAGATCACAGACCTCAACCATATATGATGTCTCCTGGTCATAGGAAGTGTCTAAATAACATGAATAGATAGAGTAACTAGAATATCTATTGCCTCTTTATCATAAGATATGTCATAGCAAAGAGGGATTTCATCACATCCATACCTAAAATTAGAAAGATCATAATCACTACCTTGGTCATTTAAATTTGCATATGTATCATTGATTTTTTTCATTATTGTAGTGTATACAAACGAATCTTTATCTTTTTTTTGTGTTGTTCTATTTTTTCATATGCAATACATTGATCATTAGGTGGATTAAAGTAACTATAATACTGGAGCTTCCATGCATGGTGTAATGCTAGTGATGTCATAAGGGTTATAATGTTCAAGACAACTATGAAGCACACAACCACTAGGGCCAAATTAATAATGTAAGTAAGTATTCCTAAGTTATGCCCATATAAATAAGAGTGAAATCAGATATAAAAATAAAATACATAAATCTAAAATGAAATTTTGAAGGAGGTGAAAACCCTAGTATGTATATTAGGGTTTTAGTTCAATAAATAAAGGATGCATTCACTAAATGTTTTAATTATTCTAGATTAACAAGAGAAACATACAAGCAATAAATTTATTTGAATGCAATATTAGAATATTTAGATTTTAAAAATGTGATATAGTACTTTGATAATATAATTCATTTAAGCATGTGTAATAAATACAATAAGTACAAAGCACCTAAGGGATAAAATAGACCATATGTTGTTTGATGCTTTGTTTTAAAATATGATAGTGATTAGGAATCATCATATGGATTACCTAAAGGTATTGACCTTGTTTTTTCTATATTCTAACTATTTTTTCGATCAAAAGTTGTGTTGATCAAAGATAGTAACATTGACTCTAGTGTCACTTTCAATGCAAGTGTCCATTCAAGGCTATATACAAGAATGGCTCAAAATTTACATCAATCCAATGTTATTGTATACACTATAATTATGCACCATGAGTATTTTATGACATGTGCATTATGTCTAAGTCTGATTATACTAAAAAACTAAAATAGGTTAAGTTTAAAATATGGTAGAATCTCTAAAACCTATAATTTGCATTATAACTCATATAGGTCTGTAACCCCTCTCAAACATCCTGAATGTATATACAAAATATAACTTAAATTATAAGGAAGTAAATATATATATGTGTGTGTGTGTGTGTGTGTGTGTGTGTGTGTGTGTGTGTGTGTGTGTGTGTATGTATGTATGTATGTATGTATGTATATGTATATACTACTTGATTCACCCATGGTAATTACTTCTACTAAATACCATCATAATTATCTTAACTACCCATAATCTTAAAATATCCAAGTAAAATCTATTATAACTAAGTAAATAAATATCCTTAACAACTTAATCATAAGTAAAACCCATGTAAACAACTTAGATTTATATTAAGCTAGTTTATTTTATGGTTACAACCAAATTAGAGTAGACTTTTGTAAAAGTTAGCAAAATTGATAATGATTTCCACGATCAACATCTATCTTATATGATCGAAGTCAATTATATATACATGCATTTTACTTATTGTCAAGAATGGTGAATTTGTTCCCAAATACTGCAAGAATTCTCCCAAACAATTAAATTACATTACTCAACTCTCTATTCTCAGGCTATCTTATAATAATTAGCTTTCAAAATCTCCTCAACAATCCCAAAATTTAAGTCACATATTCAAAGAATTGAAATCATGTGTTAGGTAAGCTTGTTTTGTTATTTAATCATAATTTATAGCTTTCTATTCTATTTTGAATCCATGTTAATCATCATTTAATCTTTAGAAGCTCTTAAAACATATTTAAACCACCTTTTTATACCTATTTCCTAAGTAGTGCTTATTCTACCAAAATCGAAATCAATCCTGCATGAATCGATCGTGATCCCTATAAAAAACTATCTCCTAAAATCTGAATCAATTCTAATATAATATTAGTTAGGCAAATTAAATACCTGTTCTATTCTTATAATTTAATTTCTAAAGCATGATCTCTTGTCTTTGAATATACATATTTTATCTTTTAAATCCATCTATCTTAAATAATCTGTATTCATTTATCTTATCAAGTTATCTTTCATATGATCTATATCTTTTAAATCATATTTGATAAATATGTACTATTTATCTCATTGATCCATATAAATATACTTAAATAATCTATTTTCATTTATATTATCAATTTATCATTTCCATAATCTATATCTTTTAAATAAAATTTCATAACTCTCTTTTATCATTATTATCTTGCTCTGCTTAATTGCTAAGATAGTAGGTTGACATCCTTACAAGGAAGTGTACCACTTCATAGGACTAGTCTTGTACCAGGTAGCCACTTATTTATCCTATTAATCCATCTTTTATTTGAGAATTTTATCTTATGCAGGTAATCCTTCCAAGACAAAAAGGAGTTCCTACATCACCGAATATGGTGCGCAATCCATTTCCATCATAGGTTATTGTAAAACCCTATATCTCATTTCAAGTTTTTGAGTAGTTAATTTTTTATATAAAATAAACAAAAATACCTTAAATATTATGGCATGCCCAGTGGGACCATAAAAATTGTCACTATTCTTGTTTTTTATTTTTTTTGTCTTCTGTTTCATTTAGTTAAATTTATTTTTCATTAGAAATATTTAAAATTTGAAAAATAAAAAAAGGCAAAATACTTAGATTACTTTTCTTTTTCTTAAAGAAAAAATTGTCTTTTTGTTTGCCTATTTTAGAATAAATCTAGTTTAATTAAGAGAGTTAACTTATCATTTAGTCACACTTTATTTACACATAAATCAAGCCACAATCATAAAAAAATGTAATCAAAACAACTCCCACCTAGGTAGACCCACTTGGATTTTATCACCAAGGGGAAAGCTGACTCGGTGTTTTGCTTGAGTATAAATAATTGGCCAGCAGAATAGCCTAACACCTTATCATTATGGGTTCATGAAGTGATGGGGTAGGCTCCAATACCAAGTCATGTGCTACCACTAATATAGAATCAGGCCTCACTATACCTTTGGGTATATCAAGGTTCCCAGCCTTAAACCAAACCTAAAACCAATCATAGATTGTCATTTCGTAGTACCCTTTTTGAACTATCTCCCCTTCACATATTTAAAATTTTTTTCTTAAAAATTAAAACAATATTTAAGTTCATTCAAATAGAGTGTTCTTTACCTCACTAAAAGTGAGATAAATCAAAAAAATATTATTCTTGTTTGTGTTGTGTTTTGTGTTTTTATTTTTTCTTAGAATTCATCTTCCTCAATGGAATATTTTCCAAAACCCCTACATCTCTTAATTATATTAGGGATTGTCCTCCATATTCATATTCACAAGGAGACCTTGGGTTTTCTAACATTCCAAATAGCAACCCAATAGACCTTAACCACTATTTTAATCACAAGCAAGACATATCCATGTTTATCCCCTTCTTGAATCAGATCTATTTAGACATATCCCACCCATATTAGGGTTAGATAGAAACTAAAAAGCTATGGTTTCAACCCAAATCCCCCTACATCTCCTAAATCCATTAGGGATATTCCTTCATAGTTCTATTTAGAAGGAGACCTTAGGTTTGCTAACATTCTAGATAGCAATCCAATATCCCTTAACCACTATCTTAATTGCAAGTAAGACATCCATGTTTATATCCTTCCTAAATATGATATATTTAGACATATCCCACCCATAGAAGGTTTTTATATACACTCAATGGCTATCATTTCAACAATGATCCCTCAAACACCACCACCAATGACTACTCCATATACAATAGATAGCACCAACATAAAACCACCACTAGCAACTAGTAGTCCTCCTATTTATGCCACTAATATCACAAAAAACCAACCAAACCCTATAATATCTATTCCCTATGAAACTACCATTAAAACCCATAACACTATCAATTCATAACCTATGTCTCATATACCACCTATAACCCCCTTAAAAAAACTAGTGGTTTCCATACCTACGACATTACCACTAATATAAATGCATGTGACCTCTAGTCCTCAACATATAATACCCCCATTGTAATCCTCTAAAAAAATACCTCCCCAATATCAATACATATCATCTATAAATCCATCCTATCAACAAGCCATACCCCCCAATATCATCCCTATGTTACCTCAACTCCATCAATCAACACCATGACCATTGGTTATCACCCTACCTAATCATTTCCCATCTCATTACCTCCTCAATAGAATTACACCCCTCACAACATCCTAAGTGTCATTTCCACATATGATCCCCAATCATACATCCTTCGCATCCTCATGGATATAATGTCCCATCTAAAAGCATCCACCTCAAGAAATAAAGGTATACACTCTTATGAAAAAATATACAACAAGCCTATAAATATGGAAATACCCATTCAACCATATCATACACAATATAAACTACCCAAATTTATCAAAATTTTAAATAAAGAAGATACCCAATAACACATTATGGTGTTTAGGTATGCATGTTACTTCATAGCCCACGATGACACCCTCATCTTAATAATTTTCCTAATATTGTATAGTTCCATTATCTAACACTCTTTATTTTCCTCTTGTCAATTAGCTCATGTTTTCTTAGAGTACATTTTGATAAACATTATAAGGAAAATAACCATCAATTTTTTGTATACTATCTGATAATTTGAAGATGAATCCATTATCGACTTTATTTCCCAATGGTGTAACATTGCCAATCAATTGTCCTTTTCTCTTCCCCAACTATAACTTATTGAATTATTTTTTAGGTATTGTTCTAGGTATATCTTATCTACCATCCAAATATAATACTTTAAAACTTTTTATGAAGACTTCACTATGGCCTAAAAACTATAAATTCAATCCCTCAAACAAGGTAAAGTTAGATTATAGAACCAAAATGCCAAACTGCAACACTCTAAGGGATTTAACAACCCCAAGCTAAAGGGCACCACAAATTATGTAGTTCTAAATGTTTCCCCTTCATCGACACACAACCAATATAATCCTTCATATTCCTTGACACAACCTCAAAGATCACCCACATGATTTCTTGCCAAAAAGTACACATTTTTAAGGGAATCTTACGCTTCTATCCTTCATAAGATTTTGAAGGCATTTATCATTAAACTTCCTCTAATTGGACCTACTAATGATTATTTTCCTAAACTAAGTTGGTTTAATTAAAATGAATTTTATGGATATCATCTTGTAATAGGTCATGATGTTAATAGATGTTAATTATTTAAAAGTCTAGTCTAAAATCTTATCAATCAAGGGAAACTTAAATTAGATAATCTAAATGCTCCCTGAATCAATCCTTAGATATATATAGTTAGCCATTTCCCAATCATCCCTCCTCATCAAACTCCATAAAAACACACACTAAATATCCCCCAAAAAAAGTGACTCATATGATCAATACTATCCATGACCAACCTCTACCATAAGAAGTTACTATGTCTCTGGACTTACCCTAAAAAATATGAGACCTCCTTACAAGATATACCTTGGAGACAAAACAATTTGAGTTGAACATCCCCATCACCCATTCTAACCCCCTTGATCTCATTATATGAGATATCCTAAAGGATAAATATTTTAAAGATACTCACAACTCTACCCCAAATATAGATGATAAAAGGACAAATCTAGATAAATGCTTGAGAATCCCCCAAAAATAACTTTCCAACATCCACCAATAATATTAGAGATCCCCTCAACATCCAAAGTCAAAAACATCAAATCAGGTTGCAATAATATCACTAGCATATCTAATATGATTAAAAAGGGAAAACAAATAATGCCCATAATACAAAACAAGCCATCCATCTTAATACCTCACCCATCATCCAGATTATCTATCACAATCATTGATTTATTCACTAAAGGGCCCCTCCAAAAATATCCTCCTCTCCTTTTGACACTAAAGCCTTCATGCAAACCTTCCGCCTCTAAACACTAAAAGGTTCCACTTAAAGACAAAAAAGTAACACCTCCTACTAAATCCAAAGCTAAATCAATTCAATGGTTGTACCCCAAAAGGATGAGAAGCCATAACAAAACCCATTAAGAGGATCATACCCTACCATTCTTAACCAAATTTTGTAGGAATCCTTAGTATCTTTACCACCCCTCAAAACTTTATGTCCCCACACCAAAAAACCTACTTGGTATAGAGAACATAAGGTGTTTTCCTATCATAAGACTCCTAGACATGATATTGAAAATTGTAATACACTTAAATCCATAGTTCAAGATATTTTAGAAGATGATGACCTTTTAAATGATGAAGTTTACCTTGATCCCATTTTTGACCAAGAAGCATAGCTCACTCCTTCCATCTCTTCACAAGAGTTTTCAAATTAAACCCCAAATCGCTCACCAACCTTGATAGATAAACCAATCCTATATATAAAAACCATCGATATAGCTACACTCTCTAGACACAAGTTCCTAAACCTTAAAATATAACTAAGGTTAAAATTCCCATCATGGGTGATCATGCCTCTACATTACATTGATGCCTTAAATACACATATAAATGCCAAACCCACACTATCCCAACAAACCCACATCGATTTAATTAACTCTCACTAAGGGAATTTTGATTATCAACACTTTATACCCCTTCCAATCCTAAACTATATGGCCATCCTACCCAACAACATGATTATTATCCCACCCTTAAAACAATTGATCCATCCTCCTCCTAAATAATCATGGCATAAGTATGAAGAAAGAGTAATTAAAAAAAATGCTCTTAATTGACTTGGATCATATGGCTTTGGGGCATACTATTTGGCATCCCTTTAAGGCAAGATGGAAAAGGATCCCTCAATGCTTTGCATCTATGCTATATTTATTTTTAATATTTTTGGCTATCCATTTATCAAATGTAGGCTTCCCATTACTTATATCCATAAAAATCCACACATATAGCCTATAATGATATGGAATCATGTGGTCATCTAACAACACTTTCTTTATAAACTTAAATGTGAGCACCTTAGCTTTGATCATAGAATTTTTATACTAGATAGTTCTACCTATATATATGACAAAACCCTAGATCATTATCTCCCATAATAAGGATCACAATATCATCTTGTGTCATAGCTTTATCTCCATGAACATGATGCAATCCAACTCAAATAAACTCATGGTTACCTTAATACAAATCATTAATCTAGGATAAAAAATATATACATCAAAGTAGTGGGAAAAATTATAGACTATTACCTTGAGGGACAACTATTCATAAAAGGTACAAAATCACAAACTACTCCCCTAAAGGATAATTATTTATAAATTGTATATACACCACTCCCATGAAGGATAGTTATCTAAAATTATAAATCAAGAAATATTTCCACATTGATAAGCTTTCCTATATTATCCAAAAGTTATCAATCATGCCCATAAAAATATGAAATCAAAATTCAAACAGTATCTCAAGAAAGGTTCCCACATCTATCATCTTTCTGAAATCTAGTAGACTTCTCGTATTGATCAGTCTATGTAAAAAGTAAACATGGGTTGGCCCAAGTTGATCCTATCATCATTATTACACTAAAACATAGCCTTTGACCTTAGGAGATATCACAATCCTAATTCCATTTCCTTATCTTCCCATATCCATATCATTTACCATTTTTTGGAAGCCTAGACTTGGTTGATTGATGATAACTAAAGCATATATTATCATTCAACAAGGCTTACAGAGTGAATAAATCATGAAGGGGATCATGCCTCACCATATTCCCATCAAATTGAGGAGTTGAGTCCATATTGGTTACTTTTTTCTTGTATGTCATATAACAAATCCGTAAGCACCATCCATCCAGTGCAAACCATCTAAATTTGCATGATTTAATTGATATTTAGCCAATAATAAAATGACATTTGGACCATATTATTTATATCCATAATAACAATTTATGTTGATACCCTATGATCAACCTCCATCCTTTATTTTGCATTTATTTACATGCTTCATAGTAGAGAGTATTATACTCAAGGCAATCAAATTGCAACCATTACAATTACAATACTTTACACATTATACCTTAGGCTAGTATAAATTGACCCCTATTGGCCCCACAACTATCCTAACTCATCCTCTATTAAGAGCATATCCCTAGTAGATCCTAAAATATTATGTTTTAACTTAATAATATAGTCTATAGGCAGTTCTTTGACTCTTATCACAATAGATGCCTTAGTTATAGCTCCCTATCATTTGTTTTCTTGGCAGCCCAATTAGTTTTCCACTTGTTCATAATGGTGGTAATCTATTTTTTTCCTTGGGGCATTTATGTCTATCATACCCCTATTCTTGTAAGTGTAAAATAGTTGCTCCCTAAAAAATCCATATAATTTTCATCATCTTTTATCCCTCATATCATCATCATATCCTACCATCCACATAATTTTAAACCCATCAGCACCTCGTCATCCCTTATTGGATCTCAGTTTGAGGGGGAATACCTCATCACACATAACTAGGGCATTAGAACCCTCCTAGTTTTTGTTTCATTTCTATTTGTTACACATCACTCAAAAAAAAGGGGTAAATGTAGGCACTATAATTATGAACCATAAGTATTTTATGGCATTTGCATTATGGCCAAGTATGATTATCCTCAAACCCTAAAATATGTTAAGTTTGAAATATGGTAGAATCTTCCAAAACCTATAATTTGCATTGTAACTCCTAGAGGTCTACAACCCATCCCAAACATTTTAAAAGTATATACATAAAATATAACTTAAAGTATAAGGAATTAAATGTCTATATATAAATTTCAACTTATACTTTAAATGTTTATTTTAAAGTATATGCTACCTGATTTACCCATGGTAATTACTTTTACTAATTAATAGCATACTTGTTTTAACTACCCATAATCCTAAAATATCCAAGTAAAATATATTTTAACTAAGTAAATAAATATCCTTAATAACTTACTCATAATCAAAACCCATGCAAACAACTTAGATTTTTATTTAGCTAGTTTGTTTCACAATTTAAACCAACTTAGATCATATGTTTGTAAAAATTAATAGAATCCAAAAGAATTCCTATGATTGGTGTCAATCTGGTATGATTGACGTTTATTATATATACCTACATTTTTGTTATTGCCTAGGATAGTAAATTTATTCCCAAACATTGTAATAATTTTCTTAGAGAATTATAGGATGTTACTCAATTCTCTGTTAGTAAGCTATCGTGCAGTAATCAATTTTTAAATCACTCAAGAAGCCCAAAATTCAAGTAATCTATTTAGATAATTAAATGTGTGATTAAGGTAATCTTATTTTGTTATATAATCATAATTTATATATTTTTGTTCTATTCTATATCTGTGATAAGCATCATTTAATCCTTAGAATCTCTTAAACCATCTTTAAACCACCTTTTTATCCTTATTTCCTAAGAACCACTTATTCTTCAAAAATTGATGTTAATTCATAGAAATGACATTGATCTTACATGAATCAACCGTGATCCTTGTCAAAAACCTATATCCCAAAATATGAGTCAATTCTAGTAGTATATTAGACATGCAAATCAAATATCTAACTGGTCTTATTGTTTACTTTCTGAAGCATGATCTCTTATCTTTGAATAGACATATTTTATCTTTTAAATCCTTATTTATATATCTTAAATAATATGTATTCATTTTTCTTATCAAGTTATCTTTCACATGATCTGTATCTTTTAAATCACATTTGATAAATCTATATCTATTTATCTCATTGATCCATATCAATCTATCTTAAATAATCTATATTAATTTATCTTATCACATTATCTTTTCCATAATTTTTATCTTTTTAATAACATTTTTAAATCACTTTTATCATTATTATCTTGATCTTCTTAATTTTTAAGATAGTGTGCTAACATCTTTACAAGGAAATCTACCATTTCTTGCAACTGGGCTTGCACCAGATAACTCACTTCTTTATCTAATTAATCCATCTTTAATCTTATGAAGGTAACCCTTCCAAGATAAAAAGGAGTTCCTACATCACTAAATATAGTGTGTAATCCATTTCTATCATAGTTATCTTGTAAAACCCTATATCTCATTTCACATTTTTGAGTAGTTTGATTTTTCTATAAAATGAAAAAAATACCTTAAATAGTTATGACCTATGTAACTATTTTGCATAATTATATGTCTTTTCCTAAGTTTCAATCTAGATAATAAGAAAAACCCTAATTCTTTTGCATTGAACCTCCTGTAACCTAGTAAAGAGATGTTAGTACATGATTCAAGCTAGCCCTAAGAACCCTATTTATTTCCAAGTGTTACCTACATAAATAATAATACAAATAGGGCCTTAGAATCACATGTAGTTCTCCCCCAATGCATGTGTGTGAAATTGTAACAGTGTGACTATGTTCTCTTTCTCCTAGTAACCCTTGATATAATTAATGAAATAATATATTTGACCTTTTAAATGCTTCAAATATTTGATTCAATGTTGCAGTGAAATTTTTAATCTTGAAATAAATAGTAATTTCCAATTAGATGATTGATAAATCAAATTGTTAGGTGTGTTAATTAGACTATAGAATTTATATATATATATATATATATATATATATATATATATATATATATATATATATATATATATATATATATATATATATATATATATATATATATATATATATATATATATATATATATTTTTATATATATGAACCTTGTGATTTTAAGTTAGAGCCTAGTGACATGTGAAAATATGGAAATAAGATGGGAAAAAAGGGATAACAAAATAGTCATAGATTGAAAGATATGGAAAAGGATAAAATGATAACCCTGGATAGTTGCATCATAGTTGGACATTAATGTCGATGTTAGTCTCCTAAACAAATTCAAGTGTGTAGGGGATAAAATGCACAAATAACATAAAAAATAGGTATGGATCCCTAGTGTACATTATATGAAGATAAATAACATAACATGCAGGCTCAAGGGGCATTTAAATCAAGTGGAATAACATGGAATAGAAGATGCCTATAAGAGATCACATCACTAGAATTCTAATTCTTAGTAAAAAGGTATATACATATGAGGATACTATAAATATGTGTACTTATACAAAAATGGGTGTCTATAATGTATACAAAAGGGTCTATATGGTCTTTTAGCATGTTATATATATTTCATTCCTAAAGAAAACCGTATTTTGAATTAATTTATGAAAAAATGAAATACATTAAAAAATATATTGGTTTTAAACATATAATTTAATTATATAGCAGTTATAAATATGAAGTGTCTTGATATGATTGACTACTTTGAAACATTACTTGGAATAGTTTGTACAGTAATATACTTTTCAATATAGTTTATTTTATGTATTGGAAATTTTTAGTCATCTACTATCACAAGTATTGGTATATGCTAAAAATTTTGGCTCCTTTCCCTTAAGTAAATCCTTTTCTATCATGTTATAATTGAGGTACAATACCTTACTACTTTTTATCAAGGATAAGAGATTAGATCAACAGAACATGTTAGTGATTTTTTATGGTGTTTCCATGTTCACTAAGGTCTCTATTGACAAAGAATGCATTATAATAGGTAGGAAAATTAATGGTTAATTTTTTAGTCTTGTGTAACTATGTTTAAATTCCACTTTCTTTAGCCTTCAAGTTGGTTTTTATGAGAAAATTAAAGTTGTGGTAATTGATTAACAGTTATCATTTATAAGGGCTAAACCCTTCATGGTTCATTTTAAATAAATTGACCTAACATATTTATTTAAAAACCTAAGTGATGAAAGAGATTTGTGAATGATAATAATAAAGAGAAGTGAGAATAATTCTATAACCTGATAACCCTAAAAATAGGAGAAATTTGACAAAAATGTATTAAATATTAAATCCTTAATTATATTTATACATATGTAAACTTTAAAAATCTTACAAAAGTTGGTTATAGAAAACCAACTAATGGGTGTAACCATCTTATAAAATTAAAATAAGTAATTATAAATGAAATAAAACAAACTTTGGATTATAAATGACCTAAAAAACTCCCCTTGATCCAAAGGGTTATAGACGATGTAATAATAGGATCAATGACTCTGAAGTCATCAAAGAAAATTTGATGAAACTATAATTAGTGTATTGTATATTGTACCTCCTAGTTCTAATCAGAACGAATGTTGCTTGATAACTAAGCCTAACCTATGATTTAAATCATAAAAGGCCAATCAACACAATCAAAATTTTCTCATATCCTATGATCATATGTACCATATTATAGTAGAACATGATCAAAGCCCATCTAACTACTTTTATCTATATAAGGCTCCACACAAAAGTGCATCCAAGTGACCAACCTGTATTGGGTAGGGCACATCTCCCTAATATATAAAAAATGATGATGACCTTTGATCAAAACTAAAGGTGATAGTAAACCTTATCAACTTATACAATCATCAATGACTAATCGAAGACCAACCAATGTTATATCTTCTTCCCTATTAGGGGAGAGGTGAGAAGCTGAACAATGAGACAAATAAAATCAAATAATCATGTATTCTACATGTCATGAATATCAAGTATATAAGGGCAAAACTAGAATAAAACAAGTACGCAAATAAAAAACTACTACAACAAATATTGATCTTGATCCTAGTAGCTCACATAAGATGGGTGATTCACTAATTACTCAAAATAATATGTTAGGTCAATCAAACCATAGACCTCAACCATATATGATGCCTCCTAATCATAATAATTTTCAAAATAACTTGAATAGTTGGAGTAACCATAATATCTACCACTATAATGATCTACATAATTTGATTCATCTATCTCTATGTGTGGAGATCAGGGCTATCAAGGACATAAATCTAAAAGATGTCCAAAATCACCACATTTAAAACATCTGGTCTCTTTCCTATTCCAAAGACATCTAAAAGAATTTAAATCACTAAAAGAACCACTAGAGTGATAAAAGTACCTATGGTAATATTTGTGTTTTGAATATCTTGGAGAGTGTCGATGAGAATGTTTTGAAGACTATCTAGAATGAGATGGAGAGTGTATCGAGTGTTTCAAAGAATGATTCTAAACTACTTCTATACATGACAATGATCTTTATGATAGAAATTCAACTTTGTATAGTGAGCTTCTTTGATAGCTGTACTCTTTTTATTTGAAAACTATCTCTCATGCTAAGTCAATAAATCATAAATAGAATCAAATGTTTCACCATTGACCTTATCGCTAAGTTGTAAAATTTAGACAAAGTTAGTATATGAAGAAATGATACCATTAAAATTTATGGATATGATCATGTCATCATTAATATTACCTTATATAGTATAATACTCTAAATTTAGAGTTTTCACGTGGGAGAGATATTTAGATACATATTCTTCAGTGCTAAGCTTGTTATCAAGCAACTACATTAAGAGATCAATCTTTTTGTAGGTAGGTTATTTATCATATAGATATTTTAACACTTTCCAAGATTCTCATGTACTATTTTTAAAAACTTCAAGTGAATAATCACATGTGAAAAACAAAAATAATTTTAATAAATCAAGGGCACACTTATCTTATTTTTGATACTCAAGCAATTTTGTAGCTTTAGTGGGTGGCATAGTGTCTTTCCCTGTTATTAAATTGTAAAAAAATGAGTGTATTTTTCCATTTTCATGATCCATTTTTTTTTAAGTTGTTAAACATCAATTTTAAGAGATTAATCTCACAATTTTCTCCATGGAGCTATCAAAAAGACAATCAAGTTGAAAAATATGGAATGTTATTGGGGTTAGGCCTTTACCACAAAATAGCTTCTGATTACAAAGTTTTTGGGACTTGTCAAAAAATAATGCAATAATGCACCTTATATCACCTTTTACACCCTCATATATCCTTGATAAGTTTAAATGAGATCAAAAAGAAAATTTGATCAAAATATAACACCAAAGGATTTTGAACCCTTGACTCTTCTTGTGCAAAGGACTAATTTTTTTTGACTAACCACATTACATGTAATCAATTTGATTTAAGAAAAGTAATAATATTATAAATATGCATGCTTTTACAAACTGAGAACAAAATAAAAATTCATCCATCACAAAATATATTCACTTGGCATGTAAAACTAAAAAATTACATTCTGCTTCACCTGGGGTCCACCAAATATAAAGAAATGGTATCTATTATGCCAATATTAAAATATATTTTATACCTTTTTACCATTATGTGACTCCCAACCACTAATTTATTAAATGTCGATGTGGTCTTCTAGTTGAGCCTCATCAATCTAGGTGTTATGTGTATGGATAAGATGCCTTAAGTTTGTGGAAGCTTCAAAATAGAACTTTTGTAAATGCATAGTCATCCTCCTCTTTGTACAATTTTATTGGTTTGTTCTTTAATATCACTAGTTTTAGTCTTCAATATCATCCTCTCCTTTTTTTTTAAATATTGAGTCTTATGAAAAAATATAGATCATGATGCCCTAACTTTCAACATTAATGTTTTTTTACAACATATTATTCAAATCTACAAAGACACATTCCAAAAATATTAAAATAAATATGAAATATGGATCATAAAACTTGAGCCTTGAAGCATCATGATATTAGAAAGTGTTAAATCATTTTGTGCTTGTTGAAGTGGGAAGTAATTCAAAACCATTAAGATTAAACTCTAAGCACTGGTCAAAGCAAAAGTGTCATATAAATGCATACATATTAGATTTATTTCTATTATTATGACATGTGTGATTGAATATTAGAGGATATTCAAGTACCAATATAAACATATTTACTTCAATCCTCATTTGATTTCTTGGTGTGGCTTTGATAACACTAATGGTCTTACAAACAAGAGGAATTTGACAAAAATGTAATCAATATTAAATCCTTAATTATTTTTATACATATGTAAAATTTAAAAATATTACGAGAGTTGGTTATAGAAAACCAAATAATAGGTGTAACTAACCCATAAAAACAAAATAAGTAATTAAATAACAAACTTTAGATCTTACATGACCCAACATACCCATGTCAACAATGTAACTTACAATGGTATAATTATTTTAAGAAATTGGAATATGAAGGATGTCTCCCCTATTTAGATTTCTTATTTAAAATAAAAGAGAGGATATATTACATGGTGATTTTATAGGAAAGGCACACATGTTCACTTTATTGAAAAAATGCCTTTTCTAACCACCATCCAACTTAATAAAAAAGTGTGTTAATGACCTTAGCCACTAGATACCTAAAAACCTTATATGAATATCATTTTAATAAGAAGAAGTGTCACTTAAAAATGGTATTTAGGAAGAATTATAATAGTAATAAATAAATATTTAGATCCTTTTGCAAATTTGAGGATTGATTTCACAATGTTAGAGACACTAAGTTATTAGTTAACATCCCATATATTTTATACCTTTCATTGATTAGGTGCCAAATAACACTGCCAAAATCATAGGTCATTAGAGTATAAATAAAATATTCACTCCTTTGAGTAAGATCAGATAATTTGTTGAACCTATTAAGGATTATATTGAACCTAAGATATATATGGGTGTCTATCATGGGAAATTCTATTGTGAGAGACCTTATATAGGGGAGAAAGGATGATATATCTTAAAAAGGAAGACATATTGTAACATAAACATTATATATAAAAAGGTAAAGGAAAAAAGGTCACATTTGAATTAAAATTTCACTACTAAGGAGTAATTGATTATCACTTTTGAAAAAAGTGAATCCAACAATAAATGGTTATCCTAAAAAAACATGGATTGATTTTCAAGTTTGTGGGTCAAGGGCCATATAAATAAGAGATAAAAATTGAGTATTAGTACATTGAAAATTTAAGGGACATGTGAACATTCAATTTACAATAAAATCTTCCTCATTGTTGCTTATAAATATGAAGATGACCAAGCTCATGTTCAAGGTACAATCACTGAGGGGGGGGGGTGAATCAGTGATGATAGATAATTCAAATTTCAATTCTAATCATTTCAAACCCTTAACTAAATCACATTATAATTCATGAATCATACACATAATTTATATAAATGAACAAGAAGGATAAGCAATATCACACCCATAACACAAGATCTACATGGGAAACCCTCTTATGGAATAAAACCCACTGGAACTTACAAGATGGACTACATTCTTATAATTATAAGATCCAAATTTAGACTAGCATCAACTAATTAAGGAACACCCATCCCTTATTTTAGTGAGACATTAATCCCACAAGGATATACTACCCATGTCTAGCTAAGCACCCACAACAACTAGACCTTTTAGAAAGTTTCACCTTGCAAGGAGGAACCAACCCCTAGGTAACCAAGTACCCACCCATCTACCTTGATCTAATATCCACCTCTGATCTGATGTCTTCACACCTAACTATGGACTACTCTTATTTATATTCTTTTTCACCCTTCATTTACTTTCAAACAACCTCTAGGGCTTACTCACTCAATCTGCCTCTTCTAGGCTTATTAGGTATAATGAATTATGTGCTCACCTTCATCACCTTGATCAGATTATCATGACTAATCCTCTTGATTTTTGATGGTCCTCATTGACTTGTACCTTATTTTCAAAGGTTCTCTCCTTTGCTCAATATCACATCTACTCAACTCTTCACTCATAAGTCTAGAAACCATCACCTTTTCTTTGACTCTTTATATAGTCTTCATGAATATCAATTTCTAGGTCAGACATTAGACATGAATTAACCCTTAATAATTATATCATGATAACACATATATAAATACCATCCTCACAGTTTGGCCATAGCATCATGGGTCACACTTAAGTAGTTATGCCTTTCAATTAGGCCTTAATAGCCCATATAGGTCTCATGAAGACCTATTCATTTCTTTACCACTTATCTAAGCACATTAGAAACCCACAACCACTTCAAAATGTATGAGACCACTATACATGACCCTTATGGCACCTTCAAGTGAATACTTCCACTAAAACACTCTTCTACTAAAGCACAAGTTGTGTAAAAATTATTTTCTACATAAGAACACCATGAACAAACATATAGTCAACTTTGGAGTTCAATATATACAACCGTATGAACATTAAAACCTTCTAACTCGATTCTCTAGATTCATCTTGAAGTCCACTTTTCATTTTATACCACTATCAAATTCATCTTATATCAGAATTTATAACTCAAACACAACAAACTGGTTTTCCTTCATTAATTTAAATGCCAACAGTCACTATGTAAATGCAAATATTATAGACATGTGTCTTCATCTCATGATGTCTCTCAACTTGATCAATTACAATCCATAGATCTCCTCATGAGCTTACTATATTTAACTCTTTAATGCTCACCATTGATCTTAACACATGATTCTATGATTGAGACACTTGGTACCCTCACGTTCCTTCTGAACACATAGCTATTAGTCCCCACTTTTGTGCCACTTGGTAGTCCCACATGATTTTTGAACATTTGACTATTTGAATTAATACACATTGTCTATCTCCATCTATATGAATACTGTAGAGTAATTTTTTAATCTACGTTGCATTCAAATTTTTAGTAAAGCATTGCATTTTGGGTTCCCGCATACTTGGGTCATGGCAGAAGAGTTTGGAGTAGAGGACAGGTTCATTTTGCCTAAGTGTCAAAGTGCAATAGATGCTGCCAAGTGTCACCCTCCGAGTGCAGGTCCTTTTCCCCTTTTGTTCCTTTCATTTCATTTTTGGCCTAAGTATTGAATTCAAGTGGAAGCTACCAAGTGTCACCTTTTGAGAAATTGAGCCGATCAGCTGGCATCCTTTGAGGCCTTTTTTTAGCTTTCTAGAGAACTACAGATCGTGCTACGTATCCAATAGTAGCTAGGCAAAATGCACCACGTGTCAGCATCCACATATCATAGAGGCACCCGCATTTCATTATACCTTTTTGAAAAAGAATTTCAATGAACTAAGTAGTAGAGAAGCGAAAAGCACCAGGTGGCAATTGCGGAGGCCCTGAACTACCTTTTTAAAAGAAGTAGTAGAAGTCACCACGTGTCGACTGCCGAGAGACTTTGGTTTAATGCATGGGTCTAATGCTTTCATTCAACACATAAGGGCATCATCTTATTTTTGCTTAAGTTCCATAAAGTAGTGGATGATGCCAAGTGTCACTCTCTGAGCCCCTTCTTACTCCATTCTTGGAGAAGTGGAAGATGCCACATACCCCTAGCAGGAGAAGTGAAAGGTACCACGTGTCTTCCCAAAAGCAATAGAGGTCACCACGTGTCAACTTCTGATAGACCATCTTTGAGTTTCATTACTAAATAAATATTATGGTGGGCCTCGAGTGTTACTTCAAGAGTCTATAGAAACTGCCAAGTGTCACCATCCACATGAGTATAATATGTGTCCTGAGTGATACCACAGAACAACCAAAGAGAAGCGGAGAGGGCCGCGTGTATCTGATAAATTTGGCAGATATCACCAAGTGTCATTTTCTAGTGCCTTCTTAGTAATAGGAGGATTTTTAGGGAATTGACTAAGTGTTCTCTCCCATTTCAACATAACAGAGTGTTTTGTGTATCTGTTTTTGTAAAGCAAAATAGAGGGAAAATTGGTTGGAGTTAATTTGAGTAGATGGAACAATTCCTTGGGTAGATTTTTGGAGCCCCCAAAGCATTGAAGGCATCGTCTGTTTGTCCCTAGTGAGTGAAGGATGGAGAATAATTGTATGGGAAGGGGAGTGATGGAAGGAGTGATCCAAGGCTATAAAAGAGGAAGAATTGTAAGAGAGAAGGGGGGAGATTTCTCATAGTTTTAGACTTTCAAAAGTTTGTGACCAGTAATATCATTTGCTCTTGTCTCAATTTTCTTGAGTTGTAAAGTTAATATAACTATGCATGTTTCTATGCCCTTTATGTGGCTGAATGAACCAAGGAAATTTGAGCTCCATGCCTTGGTTAATGTTATCTGTGTCATTTACGAAGTAGTCTATACTGTAGATTTTTCTGTAGTTGTGATTAAGAATGTCATTTGTTTTTGTCTCATTTTCTTGAATCGAAAGGTTTACATAACTGTACATGACTTCTGTGCTTCTTATGTGATTGGAAGATTCTATTAGGAAGATTGAACACTATGCCTTTGTTGACATTCCTTGTATCTCAATGAAAGACTACCCTGTTGTGAGCCTCTATTTTTGTTATTTTGATCTTTTACATTGATCATGCACTTGTCTGCTCTTAAATGTAATTGAATCCTATAATAGTCTCACTGTGCTTAGGTTAGGATTAGGATTACACTCAGGCGCATTGCCATAGTTAGGTTTAAATTCCTGCATTTGCATTTTTGTTTAATCTCCTATCCCTTTTCCCCAACACCCAATACAAAAGAAGAGACCAACTTCTCTAAAATCTGGAGGTTGTTTCAAGCCACATTGTCCCACAGCTTGAAACTTCCCATTGTTGATTGTTTAATATCAAGCACAATTTTATGCCATCAACAGTTTATGGCACGCTGGGTGGGACCGTCTTAAAAGTTCTTTCAAGACCACATGAACCAGAGAGCTATGAGAAGTCAGAGCTGTGGACCAATTACCAGATCATGATCTGCTGCAAAACTAGGTATTATTTTGCCACCTCTAGTAATTAGTCCAAGAAGAAGAGCTAACTAGTTTGTACCAGTACTAAACATGGGAGCCCATGTACCCCCAAAAAATTATTCAAGCTGGAACACTGGTAGTCCCTTAATCTTCCCAACACCACCAGCTATTTGGGACCCTATCCTAGTAAATGCTCTAAAATATCTACCCAAATTTAGTGGGCAAGACTCAAAAACCCCTGTGAAACATCTTCAAGATGTATCAGATGTCTGTGACATACATGGTATCATAGAGCAAAATGTGGCCCTAAGGTTGTTAGCAGCCTAATTCAAAGGGAAGGCCTTAGAATGGTACTGATCTTTGACCCCAAATACCATATCCACATTGGACCAGCTCAGAGATCAGGTCTTTGAGATATTTGCAGAGAAAGGTGATAAGTCTTCTTTATTACAGTAGTTGATCACCATTCAAAGGGGATCGCAAGAAGACATGACTAACTTCAACACCAGATTCTAAAAGACTTGGGATAGAATCCTTGTTGTAGCTAAACCACCACCTGGTATGGCCATAGTATTCTATCTCAAAGCTTTAAATTTAGATATATCTTTTACAATTCAGTCACTGGGAGGACACACTTTGCCAGTAGCTTATGACCTTGTAGTTAGAGCTAAAAATCATTTAATTGATGTTGGAAAGTTACCTCCAAGGCCTCCCATGCCTATTTTCATAGAAATCACCTTTTCCCTACCTCAGGAGGTTCTAAAGCTGTAGGCCCACTTGTGTCTATATATGCTTACCCTCCATCACCTGTGAAGCAACCGGTCCCTGCTCAGTCATCTGAGATGGACGATATCAAGAGTATGCTAAGGACATTCTCCAATGAGTTAATTAATATAAAGAGATAGAAGAATACTTTACCTAAGCCTCCTTATCAAGGCTATCAAGGAAATAGGTTTTCATCTCAAACTAACCAATATCAAGGCCCTCTAAGGCAAACCAACCATCAACCAACAAATCAATTAGTTGCAATTCCCACACACTCATAGACCATTCCTCCCAACTCAAATAGGGAAATGGTTCTAGGTCAGAATAATTATGTGGAGGATATTAATGCTTGGTGTTTCCCTTGCAACAATGCTCACATGCTTAGATATTGCCCTAGAGGTAATCTACAATAAAGAATGGCTGAGCAAAGGAGAATGGATAGTTAGTTTGCCAGTACCAATAATAATCAAGCCTACCAGTCTCCTGACATGTAAAATTTAGTTCTAGTGGCTCAGATGCAAGGAATGTCCTTACAACAAGAAGAATAAATAGCCCCTAAACATGATTTGTTCTCATGGGTTGAGGATGAAGAAATAGTTTTCTTAAACAAAGCATCTGCCTCCCAAAGGCTAGGTATGCAATCTGAATACTACACTAGATCAAAGAGGAGGATGGTGGAGCACCCTGAGATTGTAAGTAGTCAAGTCAAGAATAACCCTCCATCCCAAGGGCAAAGGAATCCTGTTGTTAGACAAGAAGTGCCTCAGCCAGTACAAGATCAAGGGATCCCTATCCAGATTCAAGGAAGAATGAGGTATCCCTATTTCTAAAAAACTCAGTCTTTGGGACCAATCAACATAGTGGACCAATTAAAGAAGACTCCAGTGCAAGTGTCTATATGGGATATCTTGGATATTCCTAAAAAAAAGAAACTACTACAAGAGGCTCTGCAAGGTCAAGCAGTACCCAAAGATGTTGTTACCAAGGAAGGACCTGCTGGAAAGGAGAAACTCAAAGATACGGTTCCTCCAACAATAACAGCCTTCGTGAATAATGCAACACAATTAAGTAAATCTAAGCCAGAGCCTTTCTATTTAACTCTGATATTCAGAAAGAAAATTTTGCATAATGCATTGATAGATTCAGGAGCTAGTACAACTATGATGCCTAAGCAAATAGTTGATGCTTTGAAGATAAATTATGAACCCCTTGCAAAGGGAGTTATGCAGCTAGATGGCAAAACAGTACAAACCATAGGGAGAATTAAACAACTCCCCTTGTAGTTATACACATGTCCCAACATAGTGGTCAACCAAGATGTAGTTGTCATAGACATCCCTCCTATCTTTGGTTTATGTTTGTCCAGAGACTTTACAGCAAAAATAGGAGGATATATGTCTCTTGATTGGTCCCACCTCATCCTGAGAACTAGATACAGTTCAAAGATGAAAATTCTATTTGAACCACTGTCCAAAGAATATCACCAACAAACCAACAATAAGATTAGAAGCAGATCATGCCATGTTGAGTAAAGAAGAAAGAAATTTTGTCGAAGAACTAGGAGACTGGACTGAGCATGATCAGGAAGAAGAAAATAGCTAGTTGTTGGTTATGATGCATAACGACCCGTATGGGAACTATGACTCTACTAGTTTGGGAACGTATGTAATTTTTGATGAGGATTAGGTGATCTCAAATTTTATAAGGAAAGAGGCACCTACTACTCAAGATTCAAAGATCTGGACTTTAAATTTTGATGGGGCTAGAAGTAAACATGGTGCTGGAGCAGGAATTTGTCTTACTGCTCCAAACGGTGATAAAATCTTAAGGGCTATCCTATTCCAATTTAATTGCACTAATAATGATGTAGAATATGAATCTTTAGTACATGGGCTTCTGCTGGCCAAGAAAATGGGAATAAAAAACCTAAAAGTAAAAAGAGATTTAGAATTAGTGGTAAAGCAAATACAAGAAAAGGCAGCAGACAAGAATGTGAGAATGAGATCCTACAGGCATAGGATTTGGGATTTTATAGAAGATTTTGAAGCCTTTAATATTGAGATAATCCCTAGAAGTCAAAACTTTGAGGCTAATAAGATGGCTCAGATTGGCTCACAGTTTAACCCAGCAACTAGCCTATTGGTTAACAATGATAGTAAAAGTTATAGTGAGACCGACCATCCCAGACAATGATGAAAATTGGCAAGTGTTTGAAAATGATGCTCAGATAGTCTCTTTATTACAACAATCAAACAAGTTTTTTGATCAGTTGAAAACTAAAATTGAAGAGGCATATGGTGATCAGATTATACAATTAAGGACTAATAAGCTCCCCAAGGGATTGATCACCTTAGAAAACTTGTTTAACCCAAAGGATGTAAGCCTAGGAAAGAAAAGGTTCTAGGTAGATAAAGCAGACTATTCTAAGGTAGAGGTGAGTGATGGGAAGAGGCTAAAAGTTGGGAATTCCAAAACTCAAGAAGAAAAGGAAAGACTAATTAAATTGTGCCAGAGATATGATAGAGTCATAGCTTGGAGCTATGAAGACCTTAATGGATACAATAGAGACATTATCTAGCACACAATAGAATTGACTGAGGGATCCAAGCCCATCAGATAGAAACAGAGGCTAGTAAATCCAAGGATCAAGCCTCTAATGGTAGATGAGTTGTAGAAACTTTTAGACTCCAAAATAATATTTCCAATCAAGCACTCGACCTAGGTATCAAATCTAGTCCCAGTTAGGAAAAAGAATGAAGATGTAAGACTGTGTGTAGATTTTAGAGATCTAAATAGAGCATATCTAAAAGACCACTATCCCTTGCCCTCCATGGAACAAATTTTGCAAATTGTGGCTGGATCAGAGAAGTTTTCTTTACTTGATGGTTTCTTTGGGTATAATCAGATTTGGCTAGCTAAGGAAGACCAATACAAAACTGCTTTCACTACCAAATGGGAACATTTGCCTTCGCAAAGATGTCATTCGGCTTATAAAATACAGGAGAAACCTTTCAATTAGCTATGGATATAGCCTTTGGTGAACTTATAAACAAGGTCATCCTAGTCTATCTAGATGACCTTACTATTTTCTTAAAAAATGCTGATGATCATTTTGATCATTTCGAATATGTCTTCAAGAAATGTCAGGATTTTGGGATATCATTGAATCCCAAGAAATGTATTTTTGTTGTACCTTAGGGTAAACTATTGGGGCACATAGTATCTAAGTAAGGAGTTTTTATAGATCTCGAGAGAATCATAGCTATAATAGACCTACCCCTTCCAGCAAATAATAAGGTGGTCCAGTCCTTTTTAGGGAAGATCAATTTTGTCAGTAAATTCATATCTGATTTTTCAGGCTTGGTTAGGCCAATGACACTCTTGCTAAAAAAGGACCTAGTCTTCAAATGGAATATAGAAGGGAAGAAAGCATTCGAAGAGGTCAAGAAGGCTCTCTCAGCAGCCCCAGTGCTCAAGAACCCAAATTTTTCCAAACCCTTCATAATGTATGTCTATGGAGGACATTTGAGTATTGTTACTGTATTAACTCAAAAGAATGATGGGCTAGAAGGGGAACACCCAATAGCCTTATTCTCAATAAGTCTCAAAGAGTATGAAACCAGGTACAATTTTGTGGAAAGACAGGCCTATGCCATGGTAAAAGCCCTCAAGAAATTTAGGCATCTGATATCAAGGAACAAGATTCTGATACTTGTAACTCACCCAAGTGTTTGGAAATATATCATGGAGGGGGAAATTATTGAGAAAAGAGCCAATTGGATCACTAAGATCCTTAAATATGATGTGGAGGTCAGACCCACCAAGCTAGTCAGAGGTAGGGGATTGTGATAATATATAACCCAAGAGCTTGAAAAGATGTTACCTGAGGAAGCAAATTTAGAAGGAGAAATGGAGACAGTGCTAAAATTACAAGAGGTTGATCAAAAATCTTGGGTCACAATCAAGATTCAATTTATGAAAAATGGGATTTATCAGAGAGAACTCCCTCGAAACAAGAGGAGATATTATAGGATATAGGGAGCTCATTTTATTTTAATTGAACAAGTCCTTTTCAGAAGAAATTTTAATGGAAAGTTGTTATGATGTGTAGAACAGGCTGAAGCTTAAAGGATACTACATGAAATGCATCATGGAATATCAGGGGGACACTTTTTTGCAAAGACCATAGCCATAAAATAAGTGAGGTAGGGCATTTCTGGCCTACTTTATTTGTAGATTGTTAGTAGTTAGTTAGGAAATGTCAATCATGCCAGTATTATATGGGGATGAGAAGGAATGCAGCCATGCCCCATAGTCCTATAGTTATGGATGAACCTTTCACTCAATTGGGTCTTGACTTCATTGGGATGATAAATCTAGTGTCCAACATGGGTCACAAATGGATATTAACTGCCACAGACTATTTCACCAGATGGATAAAAGCAGTCCCACTTAGGGAAGCAACAGAGAATGTGATCCTAGATTTTCTAGGGGGTATCACTACTCACTTTGGGGCTCCTTGCGCCATCATTTCAGATAATGCTAAAGCATTCTTGGGATCTAAGGTATCTAAATTTGCCTTGAGACATGGAATATATCTAAAAACTTCATCTAACTATTACCCTCAAGGTAATGATCTACCAGAATCAACCAACAAGACCCTGATAAGACTTATCAAAAGAGTGGGGGCTGATCATCACAAAGAGTGGCATAAAGTGCTTAATCAAGCACTATGGGCTGATAGAATCACACCCAAGCAGGTGATCAAAATGTCTCCATATGAATTGGTATATGGAAAGTCTGTTGTGATTCCCCTAGGCTTGGAAATCCCTACTCTTCGGCTAATCAAACAAATTGAGATTGAAGAAAATGGCCCCATGCAAGTCAGACTCATAGAACTTCTGGAAGTTTAAGAAAAGAGGGATATGGCCCACGATTCATTGATCAAGCATCAGGGAATAGTTAAGAATTATTTTGATAAAAGGACTTCAAATCCTAATTTTGAAGTAGGCTCGATTGTTTTGAAATGGGATGCATGGGCCGCCAAGCTGGGTCAGCATACCAAATTCAAAGCACTATGGACTAGCCCATATAGAATTCGCACATGCAAGCAGAAGAATTCTTTTGAGCTAGAGTTGATGGAAGGAGAACCTGAAGAGATTCCTATAAACAAAATCTATTTAAAGCATTTCAATTGACTTGGGTCTCTCATGCATTATAGCTAAATAATTTCCCTTTCTCACATTGTTTTTTCATTGTTTTCCCACTTTGATTTTAAATAAGTGTTTTAAACATATGTCGGTGGCTCTTTTAAATCTATAATTTTTGCAATTTTGATCTAGCAGGAGGTGGAGTTTTCTTTTTGAGCAGGCTCAAAAGTCATTGATGGTCACCAGTAACTATAGAGTAATTTTTTACTCTACGTTGCATTCAAATTTTTAGTCAAGCAATGCAGTTTGGGTTCCCGCATACTTGGGTCATGGCAATAGAGTTTGGAGCAGAGGATGGGTTCATTTTGCCTAAGTGTCAGAGTGTAGTGGATGCTGCGAAGTGTCACCCTCTGAGCATGGGTCCTTTTCCCCTTTTGTTCCTTTCATTTCATTTTTGGCCTAAGTATTGAATTTGAGCGGAAGCTGCCAAGTGTCACCTTTCAAGAAATTGAGTCAGTCAGTTGGCATCCTCTGAGGCCTTTTTGTAGCTTTTTAGAGAACCACAGATCATGCCACATCCATTAGCAGCTAGGCAAAATGAACCATGTGTCAGCATTTGCATATCATAGAGGCACCCGCATTTCATTCTACCTTTTTGACAAAGTCTTTCAACAAACTAAGTAGTAGAGTAGCAAAAAGTGCCAGTTGGCAGTTACGGAGGCCCTAAACTACCTTTTTAAAAGAAACAACAGAATTCACCATGTGTCGACTATCGAGAGACTTTGGTTCAATGCCTGGGTCTAATGATTTCATTCAACACATAAAGTCATCGTCTTATTTTTGCTTAAGTGCCATAAAGCAGCAGATGCTACCAAGTGTCACTCTCTGAGCCCCTTCTTACTCCATTCTCAAAAAAGTGGAAGATGCCACATACCCCTAGTAGGAGAAGCAGAAGGCACCACATGTCCTCCCAGAAGCAGCGGAGGTCACCACATGTCAACTTCTGATAGACCATTTTTGAGTTTCATTGTTGAATAAAGATTGTGGTGGGCCTTAGGTGTTACTTCAAGAGTCTACAGAAACTACCAAGTGTCACCATCCACAAGAGTCTAATATGTGTCCTGAGTGATACCACAAAATAGCCAAAGAGAAGTGGAGAGGGCCACTTGTATTTGATAAATATGGCAAAAAGTGCCAAGTGTCATTTTCTTGTGCCTTCTCAGTAATAGGAGGATTTTTAGGGAATTAAATAAGTGTTCTCTCCTATTTCAACATAATAGAGTGTTCCATGTATCTATTGCCACAAAGTGAAATGGAGAGAAAATTGGCTAGAGTTAATTCGAGTAGATGGAACTATTCCTTGGGTAGATTTTTGGAGCCCCCAAAGAATTGAAGGTGCCATCTATTTGTCCCCGATGAGTGAAGGATGGAGAAGAATTGCATGGGAATGGGAGTGATGGAAGGAGTGATCTAAGGCTATAAAAGAGGAAGAATTGTAAGAGAGAAGGGAGGAGATTTCTCATAGTTTTAGACTTTCAAAAGTTTGTGACTAGTAATATCATTTGCTCTTGTCTCAATTTTCTTGAGTTGTAAAGTTAATATAACCGTGCATGTTTCTATGCCCTTTATGTCGCTGAATGAACTAAGGAAATTTGAGCTCCATTCCTTGGTTGATGTTATCTGTGTCATTTGCGAAGTATTATATACTATAGATTTTTTTGTAGTTGTGATTAAGAATTTCATTTGCTTTTGTCTCATTTTCTTGAATCGAAAGGTTTACATAACTATACATGACTTATGCACCTCTTATGTGATTGGAAGATTATGTTAGGAAGATTGAACACTATGCCTTTGCTGACATTCCCTGTATCTCAATGAAAGACTCCCCTATTGTGAGCCTCTGTTTCTATTATTTTGATCTTTTACATTGATCATGCACTTGTCTACTCTTAAATGTAATTGAATCCTATAATAGTCTCACTGTGCTCAGGTTAGGATTAGGATTACACTCAAGTGCATCACCATAGTTAGGTTTAATTCCTACATTTTCATTTTTGTTTAATCTCCTATCCATTGTCCCCAACACCCAATACAAAAGAAGAGACCAACTTCTCTAAAATCTGGAGGTTGTTTCAAGCCGCATTGTCCCACAGCTTGAAACTTCCAATTGTTGATTGGTTAAGATCAAGCACAATTTTATGCCATCAACAAATGCATGCATGCCATTTATATTTTATCCTCACTTCTGATATTGTGCCACTTAGTAGCTCTGTATGCCTTCTGCACACCCTGTAGTTAATCTATAATGGTCTTTTTCCACTTGGTATCTTTGCATGCCTTTTGAGAATTTTGTTGAAAATTTGAATCAATACACACCATTTATCTTAATTTGTATGATCATGTGCTCATTGTTGTATCTATCTTGACTAGTTAACCTTAGGCTTTAACATAGTTAAACTTGACGGTCTCTAGCACATCATAGTCTATAAGAGTAACTTTGAAGGTTTATAGCTTGAGCTAAAAAACACTTCAAGAGTCTAAAAATTTAGGGTAACTTATTATAAATGACAACATCTCCATGAAAACATTTGAACATTGTTGACTTTTTTAGTCCCTATTTTAAATTCATAAGCTTGCTAGTTCATGCATATCTGCATGATGTGCAGCGATGGTCTGGCTTCTCTTACGTTATCAAACATAACTTATTTGTCATTCATGTACTAGTACCACACGATCTCTTTAACATCAATGACCATTCTCAATAATCTCCCCCTTTATCATTAATGGTAAAACAACCTTAGAATGACTTCTTACTCATTTGAACTCCTTCATTATGATCTTTCTCCCCCTTTTGACATTAATGATAAAGAGTCTCTTCCTCAAAATTCATATAATCATTCCTTAACATTATGTATGTATTCAAATAATATTTAAGATGCTTATGATATTTACAATCTTTCAATCATATGAATAAATATATCCTCCTTTGACATGCACCAATCTGAACTTGGGCTTCTCTAATCCTTGGACCTAATAGGTTGCATATAGAGCTCATAATTTCCCTTTGCTCATGCATGAAGATTCAATACCTTGTCAAAGCCACATGACTTGGTTTGATCAAGTCATCATAAAAATTTTAGCAGACATCTTCATATCTCCAACATGAGTGAGGCATCTCACATATGTTCCCCCTCACATCATGCACATCTCTCCAAGACATTAAATATATTTATCTCCCCCTAACTCCTTGCTATATGACAAATTTAATAGTTATATTTTGGGTATAAAAAACAAAATTTTCAAACACTATCCACACACATTAAATGCTATTATGAAAACACCAATAGATCTCATATCTTCATAACATTGTGAACTCCATGGCATACACAAATTGACATCTACAAAACTATGAAACCTTTTTCATGATATCAAAAAAATATGAAAACACATTCTCCTCATTCTCCATATCAAACTTGTCTTCATTATTCATCATTTGACCAAATAATTTAAGTAATATAAATCTTATCTTCAGGACCAAAAACCCTGAACACACCTTGAGCACACTTGAACAAGATCAACATACCTTTGTATGTAATAAAATATATTAAAAACTCATCATCCTTGATCAGACACCTAAAAAGTTCCATTTCTTACTTATAGACCTTGCACACATAACTTCATTCTTCACCATATTGACCAATTATACCATCCATCAAAGATTGACCAAAACTTTAAATTTAAAATCATTGTGTCTAAATATATCATTTGAATCATTCAATCATAACACTTTGGAGTAGATTCATAAAATTAATTGATCCCCCTTAACCAAGCACATTTTCAAAAGATATTTCTTGTCTTGCAACATCAACCATAACTCAATTATCAACCACCATGCTTCTTCTTTCTATCAAGTATCTCTTTGAAGCTTAAATAGAGACACCCTAATCCATAACGTCCTAGAATAATATGAAACCAGGAATTGCCCACAACTCCTTATATTCCATCTCTTCCTTGGTCATATGATACTGAAATTTCTTATTCTTATTCTTAGGCTTAAGAGAAGAAACATGATCATCCACTATAGTATTCTCCTTTTCTTTTAAGATTGAATTGATAACATATGGAGACAATAAAGATTAATGACATAACTTATCAATTGAATAAAGGATCTCATCATTAGGTATTGACAATTAATGTTCTTTGCATGAAACTTGTTCAATAATATCAGGATGTTTACTTGTATCCATACACACCTTAGAACTACCCTTAACTAGCACTTTGGTATTTTATTTGAGCTTGGTCTCTTCATTCCCAACAAGATCAGAAAAGGGATCTCCTGATTCTCTTCAATCTCTATAGCATTCTCCATTTCAACAAATCAACCACATGGATGTGTAGACTCATTATGATTCACACTTTTTATTTTTGGTTTTTGATAAGTTAACTTATCTTCTTCCTTGCACTCTAGGAGTCTGATTTAACTTATTTTAACTTGATGGCCTTTGCTTGCAAAACTTAGCAATGTGACCAATCTTCTCACAGTTGTAGTAAACCACTCTTATTGAAGGAAACTCAACTCATTTTAAGTTATTTGGATAATATTTTTCAAATTATCCCACATCATGATAGTTGAATCATTTAGCCTTGATCATGTTATTTTGTTGATGATTCCATTCATTTTTAGTAGGTATTCTACACTTTTTATCCCTATGACCAAATTGATTACAAATATAATAGTAACCATTAAAATTTGCAAACCACATGGAATTTGGTTCTCTAATCAAATCTTCATTAAGACAACACCTTCATTCCTTGACTGATGATTTATCTTCAAGTTCTAATTCTCTTTGTTCACATTGGCCTTTATTTTGTCTTCAGAAACATTCTTTTATTCTTTTTTGTAACCAAGTCTAGTTCTATCACTAGCATGATTTTGACTATTCAGAATGTTATCTAGATCACTTGAGCTCTTTTCAAACATCACATATGAATTCATCTTACTAGATTTATTATATAACTCATCTTTCAATGACTCATTTTCAATCACATACCTTGAAAACTCATCTTCTTTAGCTTTCAGGCTTGTAGATAGGATTTCTAATTGACAACTGAGATGCTTGATTATATCTTCATGATCTTTGGTGTCTTAATTCATTATTAACTCAAACACACTAGATTTCTCTTCATATTCATTGATTTGATACTTCATTTTCTTGTTAATCTTATTCTCAATCTTCATTTCTTCATGATCATTCCTCAATTCAGTCTCACAGTCTTCTTTATCTTCTTCATTATCTATATCACTCCAAGTAGACTCCTTTTGATATGAACAACTTCCTTCTTTTGTCATGTAGATGACTTCATATTAAATATTACCATCATTTTCATTATCAAACTTAGAATCATTGTCTTCATTCTCATCAAATGAGATGCAATCTTTATTGGTGTAGAGAGTCTTCTTATTCTTAAAAGACTTCTTATTTTCATACTTTCTAAATCCTTTCTTCATCTTATTAGACCTAAGTGTCTTCTTACCTTCATCTTAGATTTCATCATTCTTCTTATTCTTATAATGTCACTTGTTTGTAAAGTGTCCTACTTCTCAACAATTGAAACATTTGAAGGGTAGTTTACCCTTATACTTCCTTGAGCCTTTTTTCAATTTACTTGTGAACAAAGATATTAGTTCATCATCAAATATCTTATCATACTTGAATTCCTTACCTTGAGTTATTTTATTATTTTTATTCATTTCTATCTTCAATTCTACTTCCTTCTTTGGTAGTTTATCATCAATAACTCTCATATAATAGGTAGTAAGGATCCATCTTTATCTAAGTAAGATCATGACTTTTTTCTACAACAAACATATTAGAATCAAACTTGAGGGAAAGAGACCTTAATAATTTTTTACTATAGTAGATTCTTTAATATTCTCTCCAAGACCTCTGATAATGTTCATAATATCATAAACTCTTTTCAAAAAGGATGGCACACAATCTTATTCCTTTATCTTGAGACTCTCAAATTATCTTCGACGAGTCTACAAATTGGCCAAACTGACCTTTGAATCCCCTTCATAAATGATCTAAAATTTATCCTCCATCTCTTAAGAAAATTTATAATGGATTACCTTGGTGAAATAAATTTCTATGGCATTCAATGCCTTAGAATTTCTCTCACATAGATTCTCATCTATTGTACTAGTTGTAGGGGTTAAGGGGGTTGAATATCCATCAACAATAGATTTCCAAATGTCCAACCCTATTAGCATGATGTAGGTCTTCATCCTTGAACTCCAAAAAACATAATTTGAACCATTGAACATCGATTATTTCTTTGTATATAAATATTTCATCCGTTGACTTGTCATATTGTAATTTGGATCACCTTTAAGTGGTTAAACTTGTAAAGAAGGTTCTGATCTGATACTAATTGTTAAAGGTATAATAATTGAGGGGGATAAATCAATGATGATAGATAATTTAAATTTAAATTCCAATCCTTTAAAACCCTTAACTATATAAAATTAGCATTCATGAAACATACACATAATTTATATAAATGAACAATAAGGATAAACAAGATCTACATGGGAAACTCTCTCAAGGAATAAATCCCACTAGAACCTGTTAGATGGACTACAATCCTATAATGAAAAGATATAAATTTATACCAACATGAAATAATCAAGGAACACCCATCCATTAATATAGTGAGACACCAATCCCACAAGGAGCTATTACCCCTATCTAGCTAAGCACCCACAACAACTAGACCTTATAGCAAGTTTCACCTTGTAAGGAAAAACCAACCCCTTAAGCAACCAAGAACCCACCCAAATACATTAATATAATATCCACCTATGATCTAATGTCTTATACACCTGATTATGGACTACTCTTTCTTGAATTCTTCTTCACCCTTCAATCTCCTTCAAATAGCCTTTAGGGCTTACTAGCTCAATCTGCCTCTTCTAGGCTTATTAGGTCTAACGACCTATGTGCTCACCTTCATCACCTTGATCATATTATCATAAATTATCCTATTTTATCTATAATTTTCATCAATGACCTATACATTATTTTCAAATGTTCTCTCCTTCACTCAATATCACATCTTCTCAACTCTTCACTCACAAGTCTAGAAACCATCACCTTTTATTTCAATTTTTAGAGTCTTCATGAATATCAAATTTTGGGTCAAAAATTATACATGAATTAACCCTTAATAATTATATCATGCTAAAACATATCTCAATACCATCCTAATAGGTCAACCATAGCATTCATGGGTCATACTTAAGTAGCTACACCTTTCAATTAGGCCTTAGTAGCCCTTATAGGTCTCATAGAGACCTATTTATTTATTTAGCACTTATCTGAGCACATTATAAACTCATGAACACTGTAAAATGTATATTACTACTCTACATGACCCTTATTACACCTTTGGGTTATTATTTCCACTAAAACACTCTTTTGCTAAAGCACAAATTACTCAAACATTATTTTGTACATAAGAACACCATGAACAAACATATAGTTAACTTTGGAGCCCAATATATACAATTATATGAACATTCAAACATTATAAATAGATTTTATATATGCCTATATAATTCCTTTATAACTTTTCCTTTTACACCACTATCAAATTCACCATTTATCAAATGTTATAGCTCAAACACTACATACTAGTTTTCCTTCGTTAATTTTGTTGGAACACAACTAGATTTTGAGAGGGGGGTGAATTAGTATATTAACTAAAACTAGTATTTTAACACCTTTTGATGAATATTAAAATAAATATGTATATCAAATCAAATATGTAGATATAACATAAAATTACATATAAATGACACCAGAATTATACATGGAAAACCCTAAAGGAAAAAACCATGATGAAAATAGCTGCTAGAAACTACTATTCTAATCCAGCCTCATAGTTCAAAGCCTCACTAGCGAACCTCATTAGTTATAATGTTTAAGGACACCAATTCTAAGGAAAAAAATACCCTTATTTAAGAGCACAAACTCTAAGGAAGAACCCACTCTCTAATCTGAGCACCCACTCAACTTATCTGATGGCACCAACCTTTCAAACTCTTCCATGGAGCTACAACTCTAATTTACAAATCAAATTCATACATGAATACAAATTTATATTCTTTTTTATAGGTATAATCTAAAACTAATCATACTTTTCCCATTCTCTTTATGCCTTTATTCCTCTTTTATCCTTTCTATTCCTCTAGTTCTGTGTCTAGATATCTCTTTATTTGACACACTACTTTGGATTTACTAACCAATCTTCTCTTCTCTTCCCCCCTATTTTTATGTCTTTATAATTTTAGATTTGACACACTTAATTTTATTTTTTCCTCTACATATATTCAATTTATCTCAATATAAAAATCAATTATTCCATCAACCTTTTATTTTATCCTAGATATCATATTTATAAACAAATGATCTAGGGTTCCATATCTTCTATGTGTTCACACTCAGATTATAATACATCATGTCAATTATGGACTCTGGTTCATTATGACTTTGAATATAAGTTTCCCACATCTTGATTCAATGCATAACATTGTCATTGTATGTCTCTTTACTATTTATAGCATCTATTAGACTCAATTTTTGATGCAAAGGCTCTTTAAAGTAGATTTGATTGGTTAGATCAATCAATCTCATTGTCTATGTTCAGATATAGAGTTTATATGTAAATTATTAAATTTTTCTCTAACTAACCATTTGCCTAGACATGAATTTAAATTTTAGTCATTGATCTTGCCTTTGGTGCCATGATTCATTGGTTCACATTAAAATAGCTCAACTTTGAAACACATCCATTCAATCTCCAAATCCTATCTTTCGCATGTCCTTCGATCTCTAAATATGCATGAACTTTACCTTGACTTCATCATTAAACTTTGAAACTTTGACCTCATATCAATACTTCCTATATATTTAGATTTATTTCACTCCATCAATCCTTTTGAACCTATTTGGTCTTTAACTTATCGATGTGATGATAAACATCGATCACTTTATTCCATCTGATTCTACTTGTTCTGTTGGATCTCTCTCATCCAAGCTTGCATATGCTATTGGATATTTAAAGATTCATGATCTTTACTTCTATTTAGTTTTTAAATGTTAATTTATTTAAAGCACTTGAGTCCATTTGCTCTATTATATCTCCTTTACATGATCACCCACACACCATCAAATATTATAACAATCTCATTCTTTATATTTGTCAAGCTTATGCTCATTGGGTCTCTATCTGACAAGCTTCATGAATGTGACACTTATCACTTACATGCTCACTCAAGGATCCTTTTGACAATTTGACTTCATCGTGCTCCATTGGATCTCCAATGTCTTATGAAGCTTGAGCCATTAATCAATCTGGGACAAATATTACATCTTAGACTTATGAAAATATAAAGTCCTTTGATCATTTCTCAGATTAGATAATTGTTAGGTCAAGGGGACTAGTTTTTCAATGGTGACAAAGGCTTAAGTTATAAATTAAGCTACCAATTGCAGTCTATATCTAATCAAATTGAAAATAGAAAGTGTTTATTGGTGTTATGGCTAAACCTTTAGGGTTTTACTAAGAAACCATATCCATTCTAAGAGCTAAATAAATCTATTATTAGCTCATTCCTTCTCATTTGAACCTATGGGACATATTTTTATAATGTACATGAAAAACCCATAATGGATCTTCTATCTATTTGAATTCAAACATCCATAAATATTCTCTACAAAATCATGACAACTTTTCACAATGTAACTGTTAAACATGCTCTTCTCTCCATCAATCCAACCTAATCCTTTTGACATCAATGACATCCATAGTGTCCATTTTGACATCAATGGCAATCATATTGCCAACAATCTCCCCAATTGGAATTGATGGTAAACTAAATGCTTTGATGCAAACTTATTATTTTAATCTTCTAATATTCAACTCTTTATCTGGCATTACTTGTATTGGATTCTAATAAGTATGAACCGAAGCTATTTATACCAAACTTTTTCCCCTTAAGTACTGGTATATCTGCCTAAACTCATCTTGGACACTTGCTCTGGTCTTCCAAACTTTTACAGAGAGCATTTTCACTTTTTCTCCAAACTTTTACAAAGAGCATTTTCCCTTTTCCTCAAAACTTTTACAAAGAGAATTTGCCCTTTTTATCCCCCTTTGACATCAATGGCAAAGGGACTACTCCTCACTATTTGTCCAAATATTTATCCCACTTTATTATATAAAGGAGCTTGTCTAAGAATCTGTAACTTTCAACTAATTAGTAAATTTTAGAAGTATACATACTTGAGTTGAATTTTTTTCTTCTTCCAAGGATAATAAATCTTCCATGAGACTCCCTTTAGATTCATGCACTATCACTAGTGATTTAGTGATGTGCTGTAAGAGCCACCACTCCCAACTTCTATCTTAGATATTCAAATTATTCTTTGGGAATAGGTTTGGTGAATATGTCTGTAATTTGGTCCTTAGTTGGTACATATTACATTGTGACCTCTTGATCTATAACCATTTCTCTTAAGAAGTGATACTTGGTTGATATGTGCTTGGTTTTTGAATGCATCACTAGATTCTTTGATATATTTATTGCACTTGAATTATCATAAAGAATAGAAATAGGTGATTTCTACTCAACCTTGATGTCCTTGAGTGTTTGCTTCATCCATAAGACTTGAGTGTAACATGACACTACTAATATATACTTTGCTTTTGGTATAGAAAGAGTTACTAACCCTTTCTTTTTGCTTAGCAATGAAACAAATCTATTTCCAAATAAAAATGCACCATCACTAGTGCTTCTTCTATCATCTACACTTCCTATGCAATAAATATTGGTATATTATATCAAAGTGAAATATTCACTTGTAGGGTACCATAGGCCATAGTCAATTATACTCTTGATGTATTTAAATATTCTTTTCACTGCATTGACTTGTGAATTTTTAGGAGTAATTTAAAATCTAGAAACCATGCACACTACTTGCATGATATCTGGTCTTGATGTAGTTAGGTATAGAAATCTACCTATCATTGATCTGTATATAATCTAATTTTCATCAAGTGACTCATCCTCTCTACTCAACTTGCATCCAGTTCCCATGGGAGTACTAAATGGTTTACTATCTTCCACTCTAAATTGCTTGAGCATCTCCTTTGCATATTTAGTTTGGGATATGAATATCCCTTTATTAGATTATATTATTTGGAGACCAAGGAAGAAGGAAAGTTCTCATAATATAGACATCTCAAATTAACTTTGAATTTATGTAGCAAATTCTTGACACATTTTATTATTATTACCACCAAAGATGATGTCATCTACATAAACAAAAATAATCAACATATGCTCACCTTCTGATTTGAAGTACATATTACTATCTACACATATTTTATTGATACCTATTGAATATCATGCTCTAGGTTCTTATTTTAGACCATACAATGCTTTCTTCAGTAGACACACATAATCTTCTTCATCTAACAACATAAAACCTTCTGGTTGTTCAATATAGACTTCCTATTCTAGGTTCCCATTCAATAAAGCAAACTTTACTTCCACTTGATAGACTTTGAACTTCCTGTAAATAGAGAATGATAATAACATTATTATAGCTTCCAATCTAGTGACTGGATCAAATGTTTCCTCAAAGTCTATTCCTTCTACTTTTACATATCCCTTACACACCAATCTATTTTTATTTATTATTATAATTGCACCTTCATTGAGCTTGTTTCTATAAACCCATTTTGTTCCTATCATATTATTGTTTGAGGGTCTTGGAAATAATTTCCAAGTTTTATTATTTTCTATTTGGATCAGTTCATCTTCCATGGATTTTTTCCAATTCTCGTCCTTTTTGGCTTCTACATATCTCTTAGGCTCTATTTCAGACATCAGCTCAAAATTTACTTACTTCTTGTTCATTGCATCTCTTCTCCTTATCTAAACTCCTTAATTCTTATTAAAAATTTTATTATCTTTAGGATGATCCTTTTGAACAAATCTTGGAGGTGATATTTCATTCTTTTCCTTAGCCTCTTCACTATCTAATTCTTATTTAAGATCTCACTCTTCATTACTGATTTCCTTGTCATATTCAACATGTTTTCTGCCTTCTTCTACCTTGACATTTATGCTCTTCACCATCTTGTGTAGCTTCTTATTGTAATATACATATGCTTTTCTTTGAGTGGAATAACCAATAAATATTCCTTCATCACATCTTGATTCAAAGCTTCTCAATTTGTCCTCCTTTTTTTTGATGTAGCATTCACTTCCAAACACTTGGAAGTACTTAATAGAGGTAGGCTTTTCATACCATAGCTCATAGGGATTTTTTTAACTATTTACACTTAATTGAAATTTTTCCAAGATGTATACTAATTTTTAGACTTTTCTCTCCAATATCTATAAGGTAACTTGGGCTCCTTTGGCATTGTTTTAGCCATTTACTTGACTGTTATTTTCTTTCTCTCAACAAACCCATTTTGTTTTGGACTCCTTACTATAGAGTAGTGTCTTTTGATCCCATGCTTCTCATAATACTCTATGAATTCATTTGAGTTTAATTCTCCACCTTTATTATATTTTAATCATTTAATTTTTCTTCCAGTCTCATTTTCAACCATGGCTCTAAAGATCTTGAATCTCTCAAAGGCTTGAGATTTGTCCTTCAAAAAGGTTACCCATGTCATTCTTGACTAGTCATCTACAAATATCATTAAGTAAAACTCTTCTTTATATCATCTTATTTTGGTAGGACCATAAAGATCAAAATGAACTAATTGTAGAGGCTTTATAGTTGCATACTCCTTTTTCTTTAAAAATCTAGCCCTTATTTGCTTACCTAGTTGACATTCTTTGCAAGTAGTATTTGCAAGTTTGGTTATTTTGGGCATGTGTCTTAAAAATTTATTTGATCTCACTTTGACTAGATTATAAAATTTGACATGACCCATTCTCCTATGCCATAACCAACTATCATCAATCTTTCACATCAAGTAACTATTACCATTCACTTCAAAAAGATTATAGATATTTATCTCTATCCTTTTCCTTTAAACAAATTTTTGACATATTTATTTATATTATAACCCTATGCATAAAATGTGACCTTATATCCATTGTCACACATTTAGATAACACTTATTAGATTATTCTTCAATCCTTCAACATAAAGGACATCATGTGTAGGTAGTTTACCATCTATGTTCAAGGTTCCTTTACCTTTGATCTTTACTACTATTTTGTCTCCCAAGATGATAGATCCTTCCTTACATTTTCTCAATTTGGTGAACTTGCTCTTGTCACCAGTCATATGATTTGAGTATCCACTATCTATTACCCACAAATTCTGCTCCTTGGCATGGAGTGTAGTCTAAGCAATCATGGATTGATTTCTCACTCTCCACACATCCTTGGGTTTCTTATTTAACTTATTTTTAGAAAATTGTGAACCTTTATTCATATTAGGAGGCATGTCTTTCTTTACATTGTGTAATTTTGATCTTCCAAAGTGATTTCTACAATGTTTATCTATGTGACCAAAGTTATTGCAATTATAACACATCACATTTGTATCTACCAAGGGTGAAAATGAGTTTTTGCTTACAAAATTGATTATCCTTGTAGTTAAAACTCTATAATTACTATGATTAAAACTATAATAATAACCACAAAAATATGAGGAATACCTGGTCATAGCATTTCTTAGTGCATCATGATCAATTATTCTAAGCTATGGATTATTCAAGTTTCTCACCTTGGTGTATCCATCAACATTAGCTACCTTTATCCTCTTTTTCTCTTCAAACTTTTTTTATAGTTTATCTTTCTTCACATCATCTATGGTTGAGTTTCTCTTTGTATCCTTGCAAGCTTTCTCTTTCTTTGTTCCTGATTCTCCTTCTATTTTGAAGTTTTCATATAGCTTAGCAGATGTACTAGTTGAGCAAATTTTTCCATTCTCATAACCAAGACCTGATATCTCTTTTGAGTGATTTTGAGATTTGATCAATTCATTAAGAATGTCTAATCCTACTATCAACTTCAATATTTTATTTAGTTGACCTTTGGCTTTTTCAATTTCTTTTCTCAAAGCCAATATTTCTACCTCAAGCTTCACATATTCATTATATTTAGATTGTAGTTCCATTTTGACTAGATATTCTATTATTTTCACCGTTTCAACTTGTGTCTTTAGGCTAATTACCATCTGATCATATTTCTTAAGACTTTTAGACATTTTCTCAATTTCCTTTTGTCCAAGCTTCTTTTGTTTTGAGTTCTTTTTTTTCAAATTGTCAATCTCATCTAGATCACATATGAGCACACATTCTAGATCCACTTCTCCTTCTTATTCTTCTTCAACTTCATCTTGATCTAGATTTACAAAAGTTGATCCCACTAGTATGAATAGGGATTCATTTCCATTAGCCATAAAATCATAGTCATGATCATGATTTAAACTATCATTGTCTTCCATTGAGTCACTGTCTTCTTTTGTGTATAGACCTTTCTTATTCTTGAATAAGTTCTTCTTCTGAGGATAGTAGGGTTCCACCTTTTTGATACTCTTTACTTGCTTGGAGTTATCCTTTTTATTATGAGGTCATTTATCAATAAAATGTCCTACTCTACCATAGTTAAAGCATTTGAAGGCTAACTTGCCTCTATACTTTCTAGATCCTCTCTTTAGTCTTCTAATAAAGTTAGCCTATTTTTCATTAGTCTCCTTAGATTTAGATGTAGATGTTTCTTACTTTACTTTCTTGGCCACTTTGAATGCAACTTCTCTCTTAAAGGTGTCTATCTCTCCCATTCTCATCTCATAGGTTGTGGAGGTCCCATATAACTCATCAACAATGAGTTTATCTAGATCTCTTAATTATTATATTTTAGATATTTTAGAATCATATCTTGATGGTAAAGGTATTAAAACCTTCTTGACAATGATTGACTCCTTCATTGCTTCTCCATGATCTCTGATTGCTTTGCTATTTCATCTACCATAAGGAGGTAGTCTACAATATTTTCCTCTTCATTCATCTTAAGACTCTAAAAATTGACTTTATAATTTTGTATCTTGGTCTACTCTACCTTGTCCTTCAAATTTTTCTAATTTTCTTGTGTATTCTAATAGTACATAACTTTGACAAACTCTAAGTTTGACAATCCATAAATAATATCATTCTTTGCCTTGGAATTAATCTTATATGACTTCTTAGCAACCTGATTAGTAGGAGTTGTAATAGGGGATGTATATCCATTTGCCACAAACATCCATACATCAAACCCTAATGAGGGCAGATATGTTTCCATTCTTATGATCCAACATTCATAGTTAGATACATCAAAGAGAGGTGAGATTATTTGATGAAGATCATTCTTAACTAGCCATTATGTTCACTGTTCTAATATCTACCTAATCTGGTTAATCTTATTTCAAGGAACCCTAGGCTCTAATACCAATTTTTAGAACACAACTAGATACTAAGAGGGGGTGAATCAGTATATCAATTAAAACTAGTCTTTTAACACATTTTGATGTAGATTAAAAGATATGTGTAGATCAAATCAAATATACAGAGATCACACAAACTCAAATACATATGACACCAAAATTTTACATGGAAAACCCGAAAGGGAAAAAACATGATGAGAATAGCTACTAGAAACTATTGTTATAATCTAGTGTCATAGTTCAAAGCATCACTAGAAAACCTCACTAGTTATAATGTTTAAGGACACTCAATCATAAGGAGACACCAGTCTCCTAATTTAAGAGCACCAATTCTAAGGAAGAACCCACTCCCTAATCTGAGCACCCACTTAGCTTATCTAATGGAACCAACCTATCAGACTCTTCTATGGAGCTACAACTCTAATTTACAAATTAGATTCATACATGAATCCAAATTTCTAATCTTTGTTATAGGTCTAATGTGAAACTGATCATACTCTACACATTCTCTTTGTGCCTTGCTTCATCTCTTCTCCTCTCTATTCCTCCGGTCCTATGTTTAGATATCTCTCTATTCAACACACTACTTTGGCTTCACTAACCACTATGCTCTTCTCTACACCCACTAGTTATGTGTCTTTATGATTTTTATTTGACATACTTCATTTTCTTTTACTCTCTTCCTCTATTCAATTTGGTTTAATAGCAAAATAAATTATTCCATCAGTCTTTTCTTTTATCCTAGATATCATATTTATAAATAAAGGATCTAGGGTTCCATATCTTCTATGTGTTCACACTTGAACTATAACACATCATGTCAATTATGGACTCTGGTTCATTATGACTTGGATTATAAGTTTCTTGTATCTTGATTCAATTCATCATGCTATAATTGTAGGTCTCTTTACTATCTATAACATATGTTAGACTTAAGTTTTGATGTACAAGATCTTTAATGTAGATTTGATTGGTTAGATCAATCAATCTCGTTATCTATGTCAAGATATAGAGTTTATATGCAAGTTCCTACATGTTTTTCCAATTAACCATTTGTCTAGACACGACCTTAAATGTCAGTCACTAGTCTTTCCTTTGGCACCATGATCCAATGGTCCACATCCAAATAGCTCAACTTTAAAATGCATCCATTCGATCTCCAAATCCTAGATCATACATGTTGTTCAATCTTCAAATATTGAAAACCTTTACCTTGACTTGGTCATTAAAATTTGACACTTTGATATCATCTCACTACTTCCTATATCTTTGAATCACTTTCTCTCTGTCAATCTTCTTGAACCTGCTCAGTCTATAACTTGTCGTTGTGTCAATAAACATCGATCACTTTATTCCATCTGAGTTCACTTTCTCCATTGGATCTCTCTCATCCAAGATTTTTCATGCCATTGGATCTTCAAAGATGCATTATATTTACTTATGTTTAGTTGTTAAATGTCAAGATATTTAAATAATTTGAGTCCATTCACTATGTTGGATCTCTTTTTTATGATCACCCATGCACTGTTATATCTTCTAACAAGCTCATTATTTATATATGTCAAGATTACACTTATTGGGTCTTTGTCTAACAAGCTCCATAAATGTGGCACTTGTCACTTTCACACTCACTCAGAGCTCCTTTTGCTAATTTAACTTCATCACACTCTGTTGAATCTCTAATTTTTTATTAAGAATGACCCATTAATCAAGCTAGGATAAATATTAAATCTTAGACTTAGGAAAATATAAAGTCCTTTGATCATTGCTTAGAGCCGGTAATTGCTAGGTTGAGTAGGCTAGTTTTACAATGGTGATAAAGGCTTAAGTTATAACTTAAGCTATCAAGTCCAGGCTATATCTAATCAAATTCAAAATAGAAAGTGTATGTTAATGCCATGGCTAAACCCTTGGTGGTTTACTAAAAAACCCTATCCAGTCTGAGAGCTAAATAAATCAATTATGAGCTCATTCCTTGTCCTCTAAACCTATAGACCATATTTCTTGAATGTACATGAAAAACCATAATGGATCTTCTATCTATTTGACTTTAAACATCTATAAATGGTCTTTGTAAAAGCATGACAATTTTGCATACTGTAACTATGAAACATGCTCCTCTCCATCAATATTTCTTGATCCTTTTGACATTAATGACATTCATAGTGTCCCTTTTGACACCAATGAAAATCATATTACCAATAAATTTGAATGTTAATTGTCATTGTGTAAATGCAAATATTGCATACATGTGTCTTCATCTCGTGCTCTCATTCATCTTGATCAATTGTAATCCATTGATCTCCTCACGAGCTTCCTATCATTAACTCTTTAATGCTTACCATTGATCTTGACATAGGATTCTATGATTGAGACACTTGGCACCCTCATGTGCTTTCTAAGCACATAGTTGTTAGTCTTGACTTTGGTGCCACTTAAAATTCTTGCATGCTTTTTGATCATTTAATCATTTGAATTAATACACACCCACGTGCTATTGATCTTTTATCCTTACTTCTGAGATTGATTCCCTTGGTAGATCCACATGCCTTTTGTACACCCTACAGTCAATCTCCAATGATATTTTTCCACTTGGCATTAACTTCATGTGCCTTCTGAGAATTTTGTTAATAATTTGAATTAATACGCATTGTTGATCTTAGTTTGTACAATCATGCACTCACCATTGAATCTATCTTGACTAGTTGATCCTAGACTTTAATGTAGCTAAACATGAAAGTTTTTGGCACATCACAGTCTATAAGATTAACTTTGATGGCTTATAACTTGAGCTAGAAAACACTTCAATATTAAAAATCTTCAAGTTACCTTCTTGGCACTATAGACAACATCTCTATGAAAACCTTTGACCATTTTTGACTATTTGAGTACCTGTATTAAATGCACAAGCTTGTTAATTTATTCATCTCTGCATGACGTGCAGTGATGGTCTGGCTTCTCTTAAGCTATCAAACATAGCTTCTTTATCATTCATGTATTAGTACTTTATGCTCTCTTTGACATCAATGACAACCTAAGACATGAATGACCATGCTCAACAACTCATATGTTTTAAACAAGGGCCTTAACTTTTTAGCAAATTAAGGTTATTCATAACTCCATACAACACTAGTTTGAATATTTACAATAGGATCCAAAGGTATAAATATAAATTTATATAAGATTATTTAACCTCCATACACACTTATGGGTAGGTTACATTCTTAAAAAAATGGGAACTACCTTGGGGATATGATGTGTATTTATTCACAAAATTTGACCAAGGAACCTATTACTTATGCTAAGGTTTATACCCACATGGATATAAGTAAACTTTTACTTAAAAGGGTTTTATTAAAATACATAAGAAGTGATATGTTTGAGTAACCAGTGGACTATAAAATATTTATCTTTTGGTGTTTGATGTGCCATTCCTATGGTCATCAATTCTCTATCCTAGGACTATTGACTGGAAGTGATGACTTAAAAAAAGATCAAAAAGAGGGAATTTCAAGTAATTGGAAAGAAAGGGAAAAGGGGCCATAAATTTGAATTCAAAGGGAAGGATAAAGTCCAATATAATATAATTTTTCATCAATCTAGGTTAAGCCTTATTCATTCTACAATTTTAATCTCCAAAATAAATAACGTAACTCCTGAAGTAATAGTTGATTCAAATACCCTAAAACATGCCAAAGTAAATAATTCAAGTCTTAAGGTAATCAATTCTTAAAATATTTACATATTAATCATGTGCATAAAAATTTTAGTTAAAACCTAAAATGATAAACACAACCCCCACCGCACCCCCCCCCCCCACCCCCCCCCCCGCCCAACAATAACACTCATAAGAAACAAGCCAAGAATAATGGCTCTCTTATTGTTGAATCTTTCATATTTTTACCATAACATTTCAAATCCACATCCACTTTTAGAATTATTTAAACCATCAGAAATATATTAAAGAGACCTAAAAAATTCTTATTATAATTTTTTGGTGATTTTGCATATATTTTTAAAGATTTTAAAAGTAAATTAAAAAAATAAACTTTTGACTCAAAAAATAATCTTTTGTAATTTTAGCATAACTTTTCACTCCAACCTCCATTTTGAGGTATATATAAACTATTGGGAAATATGTTGAATATACCTAAAACTTTGTTGTTTTAAAATTTTGATGATACCCTATGGAGTTTTTTAAAATTCAATAAAATAAAATAGGATCTTTTGATGTACGTCAAAAGATTCTATTTTAATCCATTGTAAATCTAAATTAATCTATAGGGAATCATCAAAAGTGTATAAAATAAAATTTGTATGTCTCTAAAACATATTTTTAATAATATAAGTATCACTCAAAATGGAGGTTAGAGTGAAAATATATGCCAAAAGTACAAAATATTTTTTTGGTGTCAAAATATTTCCTTTATTCTTTTGAAAATCATTAAAAATTTGTGTAGAATCCCCAAAAACATATTAAAAAAAAGTTTCATGACTCTTTAATATATTTAAAATGGTTTAAGTAAAGATTTATGATAAAATTACCTTAAATAAGAGACATTTTGGCCATGTTATGTTTTATGTTATGTAATCTTTAGCTAAATGTTGAGATGATAAAAGCTGAGATGTTTTTTTGTAATATTAACTTAGAATGTATGTGTATATGTATGTGTATGTATGTATGTATGTACATACATATGTATGTATGTATGTGAACATCCATACACACACAAAATGTAATGTTTGAACCATTGGCATATTATTTTCCCTTAAAACCCCATCTAAGCACGATTATGAAATTCCCATTTTTTGTAACTAACCACCTATCACAACAAAATTTGTAAAACCATCATCAAAAAATGAAAATTAAGGGGTGCGATGGACTCAATCTAATATTTTGAAAACTTTGGATCAATTTAACGTAAAAAACACCTTATTAATTAATCTTTAAACTAATAATAGAACATACACTTTTATAACTACTTGATCTCCTAAAAAGTAGGAGTTATAATTTAACAAGTACTCCCTAGGATTTATATATATCCCACATTATTCTACATCAAACCAATCTGCGTAATTTTACTGAAAAAATTACTATTTAGATACAAAAAAATTATTAGGTTTCTCACATGACTAAACACTAGTTCCTAACATTCCCTGCAAACCCCCCCTGCCCGCCGCCCCTTAGTGTGAACATGAGCAAAAATAATCACACATTTTTTGGAATCTTCTTTTTGAAAAAAAAATATTTAGACCATGTAAAACTCAATCAAGTTGTTTTTTAACCCTCGTAAATGTATATCTCCTAAGTTCCTAATCTCTATCCCCAAACTCCTAAATTTCAAATCTTTTGAACTATCTAGGAAACAATCCATATTGAGTTTATGTCAGAATATCTTCTTATTCTAAAAATGTTAGCTTCTTAAAATATGAATATTTTAAAAATGTCATCATAGTATGGGTTTATTTTATCACAACATATAAACATAACATGAAAATAAAATATAGCACCACTATAACATAATGTGGCCTCATCATTAGTGACTCACAAGATTTTACTATTAGACCTCCAACCTTCGTTGCCTTCATCATCCATTTTGTTACTGCTTATTTAGTAGATTTGATCATGAATCTCATGTGCATGTCATTTTGGATAACAAACTTCCTCACAAGACTGAAACATTTACACAAGGATGTCAAGTTCACTTGAAAACATATTTGTTTACAAGAATAGACTTTTGATATTTTTATATTTTCTAGGACTCTCCATCCTAACCATATAGTGGCATGTTAGGACCCTTCTTCCTAACCATCTAGTAGGGGTTGATGGTCACTCAACATTACATATTGGGCGTTGGTGTCTGTTTTAATAATCCCACATTCATGGGGATTAGTATTTAGTGATATACCAGTATAAATAGGAGTCTAGACTAGTGAGAAATCCATGAATTATATTGAATTGAACTTTTTTAAAGGAGGTTTCACCCTCGAAGAGCCCAATGATAATTGTAATGCAATTATGTGTATTTCCTATTTTAATTTTGTATATTTTCAATCTAGTTCAAATTTGGATCAGGAATGATATTATCATGTATCAAAGCATTTTTTTAGGGCCGGTTTTTGTAGATTAGTAAATTAGGGCTATCTACTTATGTCCATCATATGATCTCACCTCACCCTAATAAGATCATTGTGATAAAAAAGTAGAAACATAGTGGTGGTACTAAGTTTTTTCCTTAGAATGTCATAATTACCAGCCAAGTTTTAAAACCAATCATCGTTATGAGCTAAGTTTTAAAATTTGTACCTATGTCAATATCTGAAGGATTTTTTGGGAATAGTCCATTATCATTATGAGCCTAGTTTTAAAACCCATCCATGTGAATTGATTTTTTTCTACGAAAGCTCGTTAACTTGCCTTGTATGGATCATTTTTTCATGCTCCAACATTTGTAATCAGAATATCATTTGTTGTGTACTACATCTTCAATATCAAGCTTTAGTAAAGAATTTTATTTTTAATTTTAAAAAGATAAAAAATGATCTAATTATTTTGTATAACCTCCAAATTTTAGTTCTAATTTTTTCCATACAACTGACTGATCTCATTATAATCGTAGTTTTTTATATATAAGCTTAAAATTTCAATCCAATTTTGGCCATATGACAAACCAATATAGTATGGCCAAAATTGATCTCATATAATTTTTTTGGATCCCATAGGAATAATAAATTATTTTTATTTTATCATAAAGATGATCATTTTAAGGGGTATTTTAAAAAATTTGAAAAATAAATCCAATACAAAAGAAAGTATTTCCATCTATAGCCTAAAAGTATTTTTTGATTTTTTCCCTTGTGTGGAAATTACACCATTTTAATCATCTTGTCAAGCCAATCAATTGAGCATAGAACTTCACTCAACCTTTTTTTCCACCTCTCAATTATATAGTACATGGTTGTTACTCATGTGGGGATCCATACCATGGCACATGACATTGCTAAACTTTGGATAGAATTTGAATCTCAATTGTCTAAGTTAAATGATCAAATCTTTGACCTTGTGTTTAAAAATTTGAACTAATAGAGATCATGCATCGAATGGAAGCTTTTCCGTCCATAGCACCACTACATGACCCTAGTTTTTTTTATAAATTTGACAGTACTAAACCCACTAACTAGATTTACCATGTAAAAAAATATTTTAACCTACATCACATTGAGTGGGAGTAAAAATACCCATTGTTTCACTACACTTAGAGAAGGAAGTTATACAGTGGTGTCAATGATATGACAAGTATAATCCATAAATAGATTATATTTATTTTTACAAACTCTTGCTAGTGTATTTTGGGCCTATTGCCTATGATGATTTCATAGGTTCATTAAATAAACTTCATCAAATAGTCATAGTTTGGGAATATCAAATAAAGTTTTAAAAACTATCCAATCAGGCTGAAGGCTTACTTAATGATTAATTTAAAATATTTTTCACTAATGACCTTAAGGATATACATTGAGATTAGGTTTAAATGTTCAATCCTCAGACCATGATGGAAGCTTTGGGCTTAATTAAGTTTGTAGAAGACGAAATGACATCACAATGTCATTATTCCAATTAAGCACACTCCAAACCATCTTATTTCTAATACCCCAACACAAACCCCCATCTCAAGGAAATGCCCTTTGAAATAATCACTGAGGCATAATGTACAGACATTTCAATAAGAAGTTAAACTATAATCACGACTACAAATAGTCTAGGGGACACAAATACATCGAATAAAAATTATATATGCTCAATGTTGACTCCCCACCTAATAAAAAAGAATGGGAAGATGTTATATATTCCCATTTAAATGAGATAGAGTAGGAAATTGAATATTTAAGGCCCTTAAATTCACATCCATAAATTTCCATGCATGCCTCAACAAGGGTAAGCACTCTAAAAATATTGCTTGTAAAGCATTTTTTAAGAAATACCCCCTCACCATTTTATTGATTTAGGCACCACTCAAAAATAAATCTACCCTTAGTTTTATAAGTATGAAAACTATTTTGTTCACCCTTATTCTATCTTTGAGGTATTAATTTCCAATGGTGTGAAATTGTCGTATAAGGCTAAGTGTCACAATGTTCACATTTTGGTGGGAGACTATAACCTCAGGACTGGCATGTTTACTTTTCCATTGAGTGGATGTGATGTTATCCTAGGAAGATAATGGATAAGAACTCTTAGACCTATTCCATATTTTTTTTGAGTTATGGATTCATCTCTTTGAGAAAAGACATCAATATACACTAAAAGACCTTCTTGGATCCATTAGTATAATAAACTTTCATTAAATTAATAAACTTCTCAAAAAGGGATACCAAATAATAGTTACCCAATATTTTTTCTCTTCACACTACCTCCTCAAATAATTCTATCCAACCACCAGACTTGCAAAATATTTTGTTCAAGCATGCAACAATTTTATAGGAACCAACAAGGTTAACTGCCTCACCACCTTGAAGACCATTGCATCTAACATTTTCAAGGTAATGCACACACTAAAATTTAATTATATCTCTACCTATTTATTTAAAATGAAAATATTAAGAATATGGTTTATGACCTCCTATAAGAAAGAGTCATTCAAACCCGCACTATCCCATATTCCTATCTAATCTTGATCATTCATATAAAAGATGGATTTTTGTGGTTCTATGTTAATTTTAGATAATTGAACAAACTTGACATTAAGGACAAATTTATAGTTCTTATAATATATGAGCTCCTAGATAAACTCCATGGTGCCAAAAAAAATTCCAAGTTAGATCTCTTCTCTAGCTATAAATAAATCTGCATTCATAAAGTTGACATTCTAAAACCAACATTTTGCACAATTGATGGTCTCTATTAGTTCCTTGTCATGCCATTTATACTTACCAATGACCCTTCCACATTACAAGTCTTAATGAATAAAATGTTTTCCCCTTTTTTTAGGAATTTCATCTTGGTCTTTTTTGATGACATCCTCATCTACAATAAAAATTAGGAGGATCACCTCAACCACCTCAACACCACCTTGTAAGTTCTGGATGAGAACCACTTATGTCCTAAAAATTATAAATGTTATTTTTTTAGAAAATATTTTATCATTCGATGGTTTTCATTTTGATCCTACAAAAAATGAGTCTATGATAAACTAGTTAAAACCTCAGACACTCAAAAGTCTACATGGTTTTCTTGGCTTGATAGGGTACTACTATAAATTTGTCAAATATTATGGTAAAATTGCATTACCATTAAAGACTAAACTCAATAAATAATCCTTTGTATGGTTTCTAACATCTGAACAAGCATTTGATCACTTTAAAAATTAATGTACACCACCCGTATTGGTCATGCCTAACTTATCCAAGACATTTATTATTAAATGTGATGCTTGTGGTATGGGCCTTGGTGTTGTGCTCATTCATGACAGAGGCCTCATTGCCTTCACCATCAAGGTCCTTACTGGTCATAATTTAGAACACTCCATGTATGAAAAATATATTATGGATATCCTCCATGCAATTAAAAAATGGCATCCATACTTGCTATGACAACACTTTTGCATCAAAACCAACCACCAAATTCTCAAATATTTTCTTAAGAAATAAGCATCTTCACCAGATCAACAAAAGTAGGCTTCTAAAATCATAAAGTATGAATATGAGATCACATATGAAAAAAAAATGAAAACTTGGTGGCAGAATCCATATCTCACTAATTTGAAGAACAAACACAACTATGTGTTGTATATGTTCCCATTCCCACATGAATACATGACATTTAATAAGAGTAGCATCATGCCAACCCACCCAATATCCCATTTTCTAGTTATTTGTTGATTCTTCTACTAAACATCACTATACTTGGGATGGATAAACATTGTGATACAAAGGTTGCCTCTTATTAATCATGGGCTCTAATTTCAAATAAGTTATTCTTTAAGAGTTGCATGTCTCCCCTTCTACATTTCATTTAGATTTTTTGAAATAAATGAACAAGTCTACCACATTTTCTTCTAGCCTAGAATTAAGTAAGATATCAAGATGTTTGTTTTAGAATGTGATACTTGAAAACACCACAAATGGGAAATAGTCAAACCACCTAGTTTACTCCACCCACTACCCATTTTGCAATGTCTTTAGATTGACATCTTAATGGATTTGATAGAAGGCCTCCACAAATTTGGAGGAAATGATTCATTCTTGTGTTGGTGGATTGCCTTTATAAATATTCTCATTTATGTGTTTTGACCCACCCATACACTAATTAAACCATATCCTATTTATTTATTAAATCTTCCATCTACATGGAATCCCCTCCTCTATTTTATTGGATCATGACTCAACCTTCACAAGTCATTTTTGGTAGGAACTCTTCAAGTGCCTTGGCACACATCTGAAAATGAGTTCAAGATATCATCCATAAACTAATTTCCAAAAAGAGATTGTAAATAAATGATTGCATACCTATCTCTACTTTTTTGTCATGGAGCAACAACATCACTTGCTAAATGGTTATACAACACCACCTACCAAAAGGACACCAAGTTGACCCCTTCTGAAGTTGTCTATGCTCAAAAGTATCCATATCTTATCTCATATATACTAGGTATCTCTTAGGTGTGGTTTTTTGATACTAACCTCATTTGATGTGACAATATCATTCACCTCCTCAAGGATAACTTCCACCTTGCACAAAATTGTATGAAGCAATAGGCATACTAACACCACTTTGAATGATCCTTTCAACCTAGAGATATGGGTTTATTTCACTTGTAAACTTATATAAAGTCCTCTTTGAAACTAAAAGGATTCTAAAAATTAGCTCCTAAATTATATGGGCCATATGAAATTATCCATCATATTGGCCTTGTCACCTACAAGTTGTAATATCCACCTTCATCGTGTATATACCCTAATTTTCATGTCTCTTGATTAAAGAAGGTCCTTGGCCAGAATGAAACCACCCTAAAAATGCTTCCAAATCTTTATGAAAAAGGATATCTCATTTTATAACCTGAAGATATACTTGGCAGGTGCTCTAATTATCTCTACAATTGGGTCATCACCAAAGTTCTCATACAATGGTATGGGATGTAGCTAAAAGATGTTAGTTGGGAACCTCTTATTCGAATCCATAAGTTTTTTTCTCCCCTAAAGCTTTGAGTGTAAATATTTTAAGGTGGAGGGCATGTTAGGACCCTTCATCCTAACCATCTAGTGGAATGTTAGGATCCTTCATCTTAACCATCCAGTGAGGTTTGGTAGCCACTCAACATTACATAGTGTAGGTTGGTGTCCATTGTAATAATCCCACATTTATGAGGAGTAATAATTAGTGATAAATATGTATTAATGATAAATTAGTATAATTTATAGTCTATATTACTGAGAAGTCATCCACAAATTATATTTATTTGAGCTTTCTTAAAGGAGATTTCCACCTCAAAGAGGCCAATGATAATTGTAATGTAATTATGTTTTATTTTAATGCAATTTTGTTTATTTCTTAATTTAATTTCACATATTTACAATCTAATTCTGATTTGGTTTGAGAATAATCTTAACAATATTTTTGACCCTTTTGATGACATACAATAGTTTTATTTACTAATACTATAATAAACACATATAACCCTTTGATTGAATAAATGAAAAAATTACAACTTTTTATCATAGATGAAGTTATATATGTAATGAAAAATTTACAAATATAATGATAAGCACTTTTAACAAATAAAGCATAGACTACCAAATTATAATTTTTTTTCGATTGACTAATAACGACTATATATTCTAAACATGAGACTTGGACTATTAACAAAAAAGATATTTTAATGTTTTAGACATGAAACATAAATACATGTAAAACTTATTATAGATTATTTAAGAAAAAACTTAATAAATGACTATATAGCATTAAGATATTTTAAATTTTTATTGATCTTCATAATCCCTGAGAGATATGTGCACTGACATGACTAAAAAATGGTGTTATTGTATTGGTCTCATATCATTTCCAACATCACAAAACCTAACTCTTGATCAAATTTCCTCATTTTGAACAAAAGTAACATGGCCGTTCCCCTATCAAATATTTACCTTCGACAAAGACCCATATAAAACCTTGATGTTATCAACATAGCCATGTAGTGAATCTGAGTAAAAATTAGAAATGGATCATTATAATACCTATATCATTAGTGTCAACAACATGGTCTATGAGGAAACCAAACTCTTCACAAATATCATCATAATACAAATTCCCTTTAGATACCAACTCCCCCACATCAAACGCTAAAGTTGTTGCCTCAAAAAACCAATCTACCAAAGATATATTATTATTACTATTATCATCAAATTCTTCTTTTTCCTTATAATCAGTCATGGTAGGAGGAACAACATTATCATTGGTAGAATTAACAACAATATTATTTGTTATTAGATATGTGATCAAAAATTTAAATGTTAGATCCCTTAGTAATTTAGTTTGTATCCCACTATTGTCTCATAAGGTTCCAAGGGGTGAATGACATTTTTGGTGCCCCCTTGGTAGGGGTTCAGGGGAAGCATCCCCAAAGAAAAAAATAAAGGAGTCAAACCCCTATTTCTAGGAAGATGAATTACACTAAATTATATCTTTATAAAGGAATGTCCTAAGGCATTTTTTCACTCTATTTTTAGGAGGAGGAATCCTAATGGTGCTTTGCCAAATAGGTGTATTTATCTTTGTGGAGTTCACATGTAATCTATAATGATTTAGCATGTAATATGTTGATCTTGGAGTTAGTAAAGCCTTATATCTTGCACTATGGATGTTTTATTAGCTTTCCTATGGCTATACCAAATAAATCTAGTGTTTTATCTCATACATTTTTATTTTGTCTATTTGAATTATCTTTGCTCTTGAAAATTTGTATTTTGTTAGTGATTATCTATTATTGAGAAGTATCTAGTTTCCTAACAAGTGGTATCAGAGCAAGGTTACTCTTATTTTTTAACAACTATGTTTTGGATTTGGTGTTGTTTTCTACAACATCAAATGGTGAAAGTTACAAATGCAAAGTTTGAGGTGGAAAATTTTAATGGAAATAATAACTTTGAGTTATGGAAACTCAAAGCACATGATGTGATGGTGCAATAGGGGTTGTACAAAGATGCAGATGGAAAGACAAAGAAATCCATGATGATGAATGATAATGATTGGGAAGATCTAGATACCAAATCTCTTAGTAAAGTATTATTATTTTTAGTAAATGAGGTTTTTTCAACATAGCTGGAGAAAACATTGTGGCAAGCTTATAGACCAGATTAGAAGGCTTATACATGATGAAATATGTAAAAAAATATTTATTTGAAGAGGAAAATGTATACATTACGAATCAAATAAGTTAAGAAAATTACTAATCATTAAATATTTTCAATACTTTATTATTCTAGTTAACTAATATTGGTGTGAAAGTGGTTGATGAAGACAATGTAGTCATATTTTTATGTGCTTTTCTAGATTATAGGGATCATGTAGTAGCTTCCCTTAGCTTCTGTAATACTGATGAGCTTGACTATGATTTTGTTGTGGGATAATTTTCTACTGAGGAGAAGAGGAAAAAATCTAGTCTAGAGACCTCTATACCCAAAGTTATAGTTGTTATCGAAAGATCTAGAGAAAGAGTACAAATCTCTAGAGGCAAATCTAAATCTAAGTCACAAGCTAGAAAGAGTAAGGTAAAGTTTTGGCACTATAGTAAATCAAGACATCTTAAGAAGGATTTTTGGAAGATGAAAGAATTTGAAAATAAGGAAGATTTCACCAAGGAAGTAAATCAAGTAGAAACAATTAAAGGTATGAATAATGAAGTTTTGTCCATTTGTAATGTTTCCTCTTAGCATCATGACTAGTTATTGGATTGTGGTGCTACACATCATGTGTATAAATAGGAGTTGATTCTCTTCTTACTAAACCTTTGATGGAAGTTATGTTATTATGGGTAATAATGTTTCTTGTCAAACTGAAGGGATTGGTAGCCTTAACATAAAAATGTTTGATGGTATGGTGAAGACTCTAATAGAAGTCAAATACATACCAAAACTTAAGTAAAATTTGATTCTTTGAATGAATTATATTCTTGTGGTTATAATTTCAAAAGTTAAGGTGGAGATATAAAGGTGTCTAAGGGTACCTTAGTTGTAATGAAGGATCTAAAATTTAGAAAACTTTATATATTGAAAGGGAGTGTAGATATCAACCAAGTAGTTGTGGTATCTGTAACAACAAAAGATCCTACTCATCTATGGAAACTATGTTTGGGCCACATGAGAGGAGAAAGAGTTAAAGGTACTCAAAAATCATGAGTTACTTCCTAGTCTAAAATCTTTAGATTTGAATTTTTGCAAGCACCATATTTTTGGGAAATAAATTAGATGGAATTTTAAAGTAGGAAGTCGTGTAAGGAAAGGTATCCTTGACTATATTCATATAGATCTTTGGGGCCCATCCCAAATAATTTCATATAGAGGAACATTGTATTTTTTACATTTATAGATGATTTATCCATAAAATTATGGGTCTACTATATTAAAATAAAATTTGGTGTTTTTAATGTATTTAATCAATTTAGAGCATTGGTTGAGAATAAAATTGGTAGGTCAATCAATTTTTTAAGAATAGGCAATAAAGGGTGGTTCACATATTTGGAGTTTTAGAAATATTTCAAGGAACTTGGGATTGAAAGGTATTAAACCACCAGCTACACACCATAACAAAATAGTTTTGTTGAACACATGAATAAGACTCTTCTAGAGATAAAGGAACATGCTAAATAATGCAAATTTGTTTTATGGGCAGAAGCAATTTGTACAACCTATTATTTAATAAATTATTCACCATCAATTACAATAGACTATAAGATTAGAAAATAGGTATGGATAGGCCATTCATATTATTATTAAAATTTAAAATTGTTTTGGTTGTAATGTTTACGCTCTTACTAATAATAATTTGCATTTAAAGTCAGACCTAAGTTCAAAGAATTACATCTTGATTGGGTATGGTGAGGGAGATGGTGTTTAGGGATAGAAAGTGAAGGATCATACTATCCACAAAATCATCATTAGCATAGATGTATAGTTTGATGAATCACCTTTTCTAAAATCAAATGCTAAAATGAAAGAAGAATATGAACATGAACATAAACATGTTAAGGTTGAGATCGAGCCATATTTAGATTCTAAAAATGAGAAAATTCAACAATTATTTAATGGTGAAGATGTTGAAGATGTTGAATATTTACAAAAAATTAAGGAAACACCTCAGTAGTCAGCATGGAGGTTAGAACATGAGGAAACACCTTCATAGCCAATATGGAGATCTACACGAGTCAGTCATCCTCCTAGTAAGTATAGTCCCAATATTTTAATTACTCTTATTTTTAATGATGGAGAACTTATTTTTTATTAGGAAGCACTGGAATATGTATATTTCCAAATGGAAAAGGGAAATGTAGGAGTAAATGGATGCCTTGGCTAAAGACAAGTCATGAGACCTAGTAGAACTTCTAAAATGCATAAAACCTATTAGCTACAAATGGATTTATAAATGAAAGATAGGTGTTGATGAAAAGTTTGAAAGGTATAGGGCTAGATTGGTGGCTAAAGGATTTGCACAAAAAGAAGGTACTAATTACCATGAAATATTTTCACCAGATGTTAAATTTTCTTCAATTTGAGTTGTCTTAGTATTATTAGCTTTACTTGATTTGGATTGGATTAGTTAGATGTTAAAACAACATTCTTGCATGGAGATTTATAAGAGGATATATATGGAGTAACGGAAGGGTTTTTTACAAAATAGCAAAAAAATAATAATTTACAAGCTTGAAAAATTATTGTATGACCTAAAATAATCACCCAAGTAATGGTACAAGAATTTTGATTCCTTCATGATGAGACAAGAATTTCTAAAGAGTGAGTATGACCATTAAGTTTACTTTAAGTTTTTGAACAATGATTTATTAATTATATATGCTTTGTATGTTGATGATATGCTTATATAAATTAAAAACATGACAAAAATCAATAGTTTAAAGGCTCATCTAGTTAGGACATTTCATTTGAAGGATCTAGAAGTAGAAAAATAAATTTTAGGCATGAAGATACATAAAGATAGGAAAAATGGTAAGCTTTGGTTATCACAACAAAGGTATTTGGAAAAGATACTAAACATATTTAGGATGAAGTACCAATTATTATCCATTTTGCTTCCCATTTCAAACTTTCTTCAATTTTATGTCCTAGTAGTGATGAAGAAAAGTAACATGTCTCATATATAATATGCTAGTTCAGTTAGAAGTTTAATGCATACTATGGTGTGTATAAGGCAAGCCATTTCACATGTAGTTGGAGTTATTAGTAGATATATCGAAAATCCAAGAAAACAACATTGGGAATCAATGAAGTGGGTGTTTCTCTACTTGTGAGGCACAAGTGACTATCACATCACCTATAATAGATCTAGTGATTCTATTTTTGGATATGTTGATTCTAATTTTACAAGAGATCTAGACAAAATAAGATTGGTATTTAGTTAAATTTTAATATTTATACGTGGACTTATTAGTTGGATGTCAAAGCTTCAAAACATTGATGTTACATCAACTACTACAGCATAATATATGTCTACCTATCATGATTGTTAGGAAGCAATTTGGCTCAAGTGTCTATTGGGTGAGTTTGGAAAAGAGTAATACAAAATGAAGGTATTTTGTGATAGTCAAAGTGTAATCTATTTGGCGAAGAATCTATTTTATCATAGTAAGACAAAAGATATTGAGTTAAAGTTCCATCTTGTTAGACAAGTGATTGATGAAAGAAAAGTAGCACTCAAAAAGGTTCACACAGAGGAAAATAGTGCTGAAATGTTCACAAAACTAGTATTATTAGAGAAGTTAAAATGGTGCTTGCCTTATCTTAGCTTGCAAGAAATGTGATGAGTTGGTTGGCAAGATATCAAGTATAAATTGTTGTCAAGGTGGAGATTGTTAGATATGTGACAACAAAGTTAAATGTTAAATCCCTTTGTGGCATGATTTTTATCCCACTATTGTCGTAGGGGGTGGGGAAGCAAAAAATCAAGAGTTAAACCCTTGTTTCTAGGAAGAGGAATTCCACCAAATTCTATTTTTAGAAAGGAAACTGATGGCATTTTTGCACTCTATTTTTAGGAGGAGGAATACTAACGGTGTTTTGCTAGTTAGGTGTATTTATATTTTTGGAGTCTAAATTTAATCTATGATGAGTTCACATGTAATAATATTCATTTTGGAGTTAATGAATCCTGATGTCTTCCAATGTGGATGTTTCTTTACCTTTTCTAAGGTTTTACCTTGTAAATTTGGTATTTTGTTTCATGTATATTTATTTGGTGTATTTGAATTATCCCTATTCTTACAAACTTGTATTCTATTAGTGATTATCTGTTGCTATGAAGTATCTAACCTCCTAACATTTGTAGAAGACTTCAATCTAATTTTATTTTTTCTTATGAATTTAAATTTCATTTATTACAGGGGCAGATGGTGCATGAAATTCAAAATGAAAAAAATAAGAACACATCACATCCACGTAATACATAAAATTCTCTTCTAAATTCTTCACACAACAAATAAAAGAAAACTAATCTAAACTCTTACAATTTCACACAAATCCACTGCTCACAAGTATATTGCAATCACTTTGGGCAATTGAACCTTGATAATAATTAATTTTTTATTTCTACACTAAACACCTATTTAATTCATTGTTAAATTAATAATAAATCACACAATTACATAGCTATTTGACCTTCTAAAAACTAGGAGTTATGGTTTATCAAGTATTCATTATGATTTTTATATATCCCACATTATTTTCCATGAAACATATTTACGTGAGTTGAACAACAAAATTATTTATATACAAAAATATTATTAATATTCTCACATGACTAAATACTAATCCCTATCATCCTCCCTATATATTTTAATAATTGGGAAAAGAGAATATTCATATTTTATAAAAAGGGTGTAGGGGAGACATAATGGTATTATAGTATAAAATGTGAAATGTATAGTGACATCCATATCAAGTATAACTTGAGGGTTGACATCCTAACTAACTTAAGAAGAAAAATTAGACAAACAATTTTTTTATTAAAATCTATACTAAAAAAATCTCTGACAAAAAAAAAAGTTTAGAAAATTAATAAGACAATTTATGACAAAAGTCGCATGGAATACTTAATCCTATAAATGTTATTAAAATATTTTCTTCGTTCATTCATCATTACATACTCATTAAACCATGTGTGCTTATGTCGGTCTTCTTTATGTCATTTATTTTATTCCCTTTGGCATCCTCTTTCCAATATGTTATTAGACCTAAAGGCAAATATTTTTTTCCTTTCATTTCCCAATCAACAAGAAAATTATTGTTTTTGTTGATGTTAAATGCATGAAAAGTAATTTTCTATTGGGAATATGCTTTTGCAAAAAGCTGTAGATTTGTTCTAGAAAAATGCATATTTGCTCAACGTTGATTAAGTGAAAAGTTTTAGTTCTTATTCACATACAGTTTATGATAGTGAATATGACAGTGGCAAGATTTGTTCCTCCATATATTATTGTTTTTATATTCTCTGGGTTGATAGCCAGAGGGGCCACCAGTGCCAGTCCCAGATGATCACCATGATACTAACCAGAGAAGCCATGGTACTAAAACAAGCTTAGAAAATTGTCTTTAAGGTTTACCATGAGATGTTGATTCTAACTCTAATAATCCTCTACTAGATGTGTTTCTATATTTACCAAAGTTTCATAAAGTGTATCATTATTTTGAAAATTTTACCATAGTTGCTTACTTTGTGGGTCAAGTTCCTCTGGAGAGTCTTTTGAAATAATGGGTTCACGACCATTGGCAAGGCAATAGTGTCAAATAGGAAGGAGTTCAAAACCTCACTAAGGGTTTTTTTATTATTTTATTTCACAAACCTTGAACATTATAATGCTATTATAATAAATGGCCCATGGTTTATTCTCAACACTCTAGTTGTTTTCTCCTATTCAACATGAGATTTTTAAGTCTTCGAATATGTTAAACTTAAAATCCTAGTATGGGTAAAATTTTTAGGCTTACCTCTTCCTTTATGGAATTTTTTTGACCAGATTATCAAGCCTTTGGGCCACTTTATATACCATGAAAAATCAAATTTCTATGAATCTCGACCTCAGAAAAGGGTCTATGTTGAAATAGACCTCGCCAAAGATCTTAAAGAGTCCATTGATATTCAAGTGGGTAATAATCCATTCTCTTAGAATGTTCTCTATATTATCCTCATGAACACTTGTTTTCAATGTTATGATTTAGACCATATGATTATAAAATGTCCTATAATGGTCCCTACTACTTCGGTCCCTCAAGACAAAAATGTGTCTAAGTTAAAACCCCAACCCTCTAATGGGTGGACAACAATTTATAATAGGAAAAATAATGTTGTTTGTGCTAATGTTAGACCCCATCCAACTATATATCAACCCACATGGGGGCAAAATTTGTCATCCCCTATCATTAAAACCCTCACATATTCACAAGTTAAACCCCTACCTCCCATCTCCCAGTCCCCACAGGCGATCACCTAGTTTGTGTCTTCCCTGTCTCTTGCTCTTATAGCTCCTTTGTCACAACCCCCTTTAATGGTGAATTTTTTGGATTCAAATCAAGTACTTGTAACCCTAAACCATAAGGATATTATGTGTCACTCACGTAGTCCCTCTATAGGAAAAATTTTAGAGGCTATTTATATCTAAAAGGTTATAAGTAGGTTTTTTCTAACTTTGAAAATGGCTAATTCTATAAAAAATACACATAGGTCATATTAACCACAATTTTGTATAATTTATTATACATGTGTTTCAAATCACCTTATAGATTATACTCAGTCCTATTTTGGGACATAGATTTTCCATAGTTACTATGCATATATGGGTCTGATTTACTAACAAATTAAATGAGACATATATTGGCTAGTCTGGAATCATTAGGTGTGTGTGTGTGTGTGTGTGTGTGTGTGTGTGTGTGTGTGTGTGTGTGTGTGTGTGTGTGTGTGTGTGTGTGAGAGAGAGAGAGAGAGAGAGAGAGAGAGAGAGAGAGAGAGAGAGAGAGAGAGAGAGAGAGAGAGAGAGAGAGAGAGAGAGAGAGAGAGAGAGAGAGAGAGAGATAAGGACCACCTAGGACACAATAAGCTTAAGATAATAATTATATTATGTTATATAAAAATGTTTTGAATATTCTTTGGCATTATTTATAAAACTAAGTAAAAAAAACATGCTCTTCCTTATATATGGTTTTAATAACTTAAAAACTTTATAATAAATAATTTTCATACCTAATGTTTATTTTATTTCTAGCATTAAATGTGATGCAAGTGAAATTAAAGCTATGGGGATTGAGGTTAACATTTTTTCTCATTTTTTAGTGAATTGAAGATAGCATATTGAGGGGTCCCAAGGCAAACTTAATTTCGGTCCAACACGTTATCCACGAGATTAATGTAAGTTGCTCAAAAACATATGTGATAGTTTTTCGATGTCTTTAGTCATTTATGAAAGCTATTGGAAAAAGTGAAGCTCTAGTAGTCATAAGATTAGGATGATAAATTGGAAACGAAGGCACAAATAATTTCTAATCTAGTTTTCTTGTGATTGAAAAGTATGACTTTGTATTTTTTTAATTTTAAATACTGAGAACATTTGTTTGAATACACAATCATTTGTCTTGAAATGAATAAATATACTAATAGGTTCCTTGAAAAATATTTGTTTAAAAATATTTACTCAAAACATTATGCATGTTAGTTTTCTTGGAAACTTCATGTATATCTACAAATCTTTTCCTTAAAATCAAAATCTATGAAATAGGTATTTTCAAGTTAGTCATAAATATAGATAAAATGATCGTGAGGCTCTATTGCATTTATTCATTTTATTCTTTGTGCATTGTTTAAAACAAGTATCTTGCATGCCATTATTTCACAGAAGAAATCAATTTCTTGTTTGTTTAAAAGAAGTATATAGTAAACACCAACCACGTAATATAATTCATTTTTTTCTTTGTGCATTGTTTAAAATAAGTATCTTGCATGGCATTATTTCTTAGAGGAAATTAGTTTCTTGTTTGTTTAAAATAAGTTTGTAGTAAGGACCAACCACATAATATAATTCATTTTTTTCTTTGTGCATTGTTTAAAATAAGTATCTTGCATGATATTAATTATTAAAAGAAATTAGTTTATTTTTTGTTTAAAATAAATATGCGATAAAGATCAAATAAATAATATAGTAAACTAAGTATAGATAACATTTTGACAAAAAATCAAGGTATAGAGTATAAATAATAAATTGACTATGGGGCCATAGGGAAAGACAACTATGAAAAGTGAGGATGACATAACTAAAAATATATAATTATTGTCTTAAGTTTATTTTTTCCTATGTGGTGCTTATCATAAAATGAGGATGACATAACTGAAAAAATATAATTATTGTCATAAGTTTATTTTTTCCTGAGTGGTCCTTATCATAAAATGAGGATGACATAACTAAAAAAATATAATTATTACCTTAAGTTTCTTGTGACCTAAGTGTGTGTGTGTGTGTGTGTGTGTGTGTGTGTGTGTGTGTGTGTGTGTGTGAAAATTGGACATTAAGGTTTTGAAAATTGAGAAATCTTGTTGAAAATAATGTAGATTGTATAAATGATCAATTTTGACATAGTAGTTTTTCTTCATTAAACATTTTGATAAAATGTGAGAAACTTTTATTCAAAATGGGTATTTGATTATTTTAAATGGTCAAAATTATAAATATTGGTTTTAGATTTTTTAAGATACAATTGCATACATATTTTTAGAAATATATATATGCAACTAAGAGGGCTAGGAATTTGTATGGATTTGAGTTTCATGTATTTTATTATGACCTATTTACCATTTTATTGAAAGTGACATGAGGATTTTGAAATAAAAAGTGTGTCAAGATCTCAACCTTGATCCCCAGAAGTTTAATTCCACTTACACTGCATTCAATGCCAAAAATAAAATAAATATTAGGTTTAAAAATTATTTATTATTAATTTTTTTTGTTGTTAAAATCATATAGAAGGAAGAGCATGTTTATTTTACTCAATTTTATAAATTGATGTAGGAGAATATTCATGTTATGAATGTGTTTTTCATGTTGTTGGTTGAGTCTTAGAGTGTTTAGGTGTGCTAAGTTACTTTTCCTTCCATTTCTTTGGATTTCAAATTTTCAAATTTGAGAATATATCTCATGAGCATGTAATAAGGACAAATATGTCTAAAGGCCAATTTTTTTTATATTTTCTCTAAAATGGTTTTGGATATCATATTCCATATGATCTCAAGTTAGTTAGGTGAGATTTAGGTTGGTTAGAATCTTGTTTGTTTGGAAAAGTTGTTAGTTCCATTTTGGGAGGTTGTTGTGTGAAGCTAATAATAGAGTTTGAGTAACCAAACTCGATTGTATACCAAAGTGGATGGATTTTTCATGGGGAGAAGGTGTATTAGTAATTATGATAGATGAAATAAAGAGTGTGATTTTCAATAAAAGTTTAAGTATTTTTTTTACCTTTTCCTGTAGACTATATTATGTAACTTGATAGGGCAATGAGGGAAATTTTGATAGCAAGCGTTTACAGGACTATTATCCTCACTATGAGTGATCACACCCTTAGAGGGGATAAAAAAAAATCTCAATGAAATTTATTTGAAGTCTTAACACCTTGAAATGCACTTTGTAGCTTCTTTTAGGTGTTGATTATACCCAAAATAGGGCTTTGTCGATCTCAAAATTTGTACAATGGAAAATTTTTAAATTTGTAAATACTGATTTCCTAAGTGTGTATTCTTACTATATAATGTTTCAAGGTCTAACTCAATGGGTAAGTCTACTTTCTAAACTCTACCTTGTTTTAGCCCTTGTATGCCTAGAATGACTGAGACAGGGTGATTTGATGATGACCTAGGGTTAGGTTGAGAATGATTATTGTTTAGATAGTTGATAAATGAAAAATTAAACCTTTAATATGCTTTAAAAGCTTCAAATCCTCCTCAAACTCTCTGAAACCCAAAAATAGGGTACTTATGTGACCTAATTAGATATGTCACAGTCACTATACATCCTATTCCATACAATGTAACAATACCCAAGTTTCATATATGTTTTATAAATATTTAATGGGTACTTGTATAAATTAAAATTTTGTGTTATCAAGAGCATAAGAGAAGTTATGCTAAAAAAAATAGGGTCAACAGGGCTACAAGCCCATGAGTCCATCAACTAGGCAAGTATGGCCTTATAGCCTAGAATGTGTATTCTTATCAATAAAAACTATCAAAGTAGATGTGAATATCTTAGATAGGTTTCTTTAGAGTGATCAAGTGGTTATATTTTACGTATTAGTCATTATATTTGATTTCATGTTGTAAACCAATGTTAGCCCATGAATGGTCAAGACAATAATCTAATCATGAGCCTGAATGTCCAAAGAAATTACTAAAGAAAGATTAGGAGTATTGAGAGTGTATTTAGATGGTATTAGAGTGACACAAATTTTGGTATAAGAGCCAAAAGATTGTGCACAATCCAAGATCCAATCAAGAAACGTGATTTGAAAGACAGAGGTAAAATTCTAAGATGTCCATGAGAGTGAGGATTAGAGGTAGAGCTAGAAGAAGGAGACCAAAAGGATAGATGGTAATAGTATAAGAATTTAAGAACCTAAAAGCTAGGTTACAATACCTAGAGATGACTCAAAGGAGAGGTGTTGACATGTGTGAAGTTAGTGATAGAGAAGAAGAGCCACCAGAGGAAGAATTGGTGGTAAAAGATGTTATAGTTGAACAGAGGCTGATCAGAGCCATTATGAAAGTGAATCAAAAGCCAAAGATGGAGGTTCCAATGTATGAAATAAACTTGAATGTGGAAGAATTGATTTATCAGATCATTGCATTAGACAAGTACTTTGAATATGAAGGAATAGAAGAAGATGACAAGAAAGTCAAGTATGCCATGACCAAATTGAAGAGGCATGCATCCCTGTGGTGGGATGGAGTACAAGAGGAAAAGAGGAGGAAAGGAAAGCCAAAAATCAGAATCTAGGATAGAATGGTAGAAAAAATGAAAGGTAAATTCATGCCCTTAAATTTTCAAGCAAATCTTTTCAAGCAATTACAAATTTTGAAATAAAAGGACATGTTTGTAAAGTAATACACCAAAGAGTTCTATATGCTAACCATAAGATCAGTCCATATTGAGGATGATATAGATAAGGTATCAATGTATACTAATGGTTTTCATTTTGTCATCTAAGATGAGAGTAGCCTTCTCACACCTAGGACAATTGAAGAGGCATACCAATTTGCCTTGAAAGCTGAGGAAAAGATTGCAAGGAAATAGACTTACTTCTCAAGAGGAAGGTGTAGATATATTAGGGGTAGAGGATCACACGAAGGTAGAAGACAATTGTAAACATCTCAAGAAGATACCATTATCTCATAAAGTTCAAGAGGCAGCTATACACCAAGAGGAAGAAGGCCATACCAAGGATATCAAAGAGGAAAAGGAAGATTCATGGGAAAATGTTTTAGGTGAAACAAATATGTAGGAAATAGAGCATATGAGTGTCTATAGAATCCTTCTACCATCCATGAAATATGTGTACACATGACCCAAAGTGAAGAGGAAGTTGAAGGACCAACAATAACTCATGAAGATGTTCTAGAGGAAGGTGAGTCTATTTTAATGAAAAAAATCTTGTTAAAGCCTAATAAGGAAATTGTGGAACCACCACAAAGGAATTTTTTTTTAGGACTGCATGTAAGATCAAGGGAAAGTGTTTCAAGGTCATCATATATAGTGGGAGTATAGATAATCTTGTGTCAAATGAGATGGTGGAGAAACTAGGCTTGAAGAAGGAGGTACATTTTACACCTTATCAAGTCTCTTGGCTACAAAAAAGGACACAAAATCTTGGTAAGTGAACAATGAAAAGTGGATTTTTAGATATGAACATAGATATATCATATTTTATGTGATGTTATTCCTATATATGTGTGTCATATCTTGTTTGGAAGGCCTTGGCGATTTGATAGGAAGGCCATGCATGATGGAAAGCAGAATACATACACATCTGAGAAGCATGGGATCAAACATAAAATTACACATTTGAAAGAAGAGAATAATGTTTTTTAAGGATATAATTCTAAAGTGTTGATAATTATTGGTAAACATTTTCTACATCAAATAAATAAGGAAGATGTAAACTTTGTTGTGATTGGTAAGCCAAGAAGTGTAGTCACTAGCACTAAGTTAACTAATTTACCTATAGAGATCCAAGATATGTTGAATGAGTACATTGAAATTATATTAGATTATTTTAATAATTATTTACCACCATTGACAAGAATTAGCCATCACATAGACTTGATTCAAGGAGCAAATATTCCAAACAAGGCTGCCTACAGAATGATGCCAACAGAAAATGAAGAGATCAAGCATCAAGTTAAAGAATTGTTGGATAAAGGATTGGTAAGAGAGATTCTAAGTCCTTGTGTTGTTCCCACAATGTTGATTATTAATAATTATGGGACTTATAGGATGTGTATAGATTCTAGAGAAATCAATAAGATAACTATCAGGTATAGATTCTTATTACCTAGAATTAATGATTTACTTGATTATTTGAGTGGAGCTATGTATTTTTACAAGATATAATTGAAAATTGGATACAATAAGATTTGAATAAGAGAATGGGATGAATGGAAAGCATCCTTCAAGACTAATCATGAGCTTTATGAATGGCTAGTCATGCCATTTCGACTAACCAATGCACCAAGCACCTTCATGAGATTAATGAATGAAGTGCTTAAGGAATTCACTGGTATGTTTGTGATATATAATTTGATGATATTTTTGTGTTTATTCAAACTAAAGAATACCATTTGAATCATTTGACAATGGTATTGGATAAGCTACATGAAGAGAAATTGCTAATTAATGTGAAAAAGTGAAGTTTCCTAAAGCCAAAATTAATCTACTTGGGATTTTTGATTTCAAATGATGGATTGAAGATGTATAAGGAGAAGATAGAATCCATACTTGATTTTCCTAAACCTAGGAGCACATTTGAGGTAAGAAGCCTTCATGGTTTGGCTAGCTTCTATAGGAAATTCATAAAGAATTTTAATGGAATTGTTGCTCCAATGATAGAAAAAATCAAGGGTGACAAAACAAGTTTTTGTTGGACTAAGGCTGCTGATAAGAGTTTCAGATTTTTGAAAAATAAATTAACTAAAGAACCAATCTTAACCTTACCTGATTTCAATAAACTATTTCAAGTGGAATGTGATACTAGTGGGACTGCCATAGGTGTTATCTTAAGCCAAGATGGGAAAGCTATAGCATAATTTAGTGAGAAACTAAGTGATTCTAAGAAAATTTAATCAATATGTGATCAAGAGTTATATGATATTTTACAAGACCTAAAAAAATGAAAGCATTATCTTTTGCCTAAAGAGTCTATTTTTTTCACTGACAACTATGCATTGCAATTCATTAGTAATCAGAATAAGTTGAGTCAAAAGCATGTCAAATGGATTGAGTTTTTACAAATTTTCACTTTCACTATTAAGAATAAGAAAGGATAATATAATAATGTTTTAGATGTTCTAAGCAACAGAAGCTTGACCATGTAGGAATCTCAAGTAAACATCTTGGGATTTGAAGATTTGAAAGAGATATATAAGGAAGATTTAGACTTCAAGGAACCATATGAAGCTTGAATGAATCTAGTAGGGGATGATATGAGTCCTTGGATTGATTTAATGATCTAATAAGGTCTATTGTTCAGGGGTAGTCAACTTTGCATACCCAAGATTTTCATGATAGATAATTTGCTGAAGGAAAAGCATAGTGGTAACTTGTCAAGACATTTTGGGAAGAATAAGACACTAACATAGCTGAGTGCTCATTATTATTGGCCAATTATGGGTGTTGATGTCAAGAAGTTTGTTTAGAGATGTAAATTATGCCAACATGCCAAGGGAAGTAGTCAAAACATAGGTTTGTACCAGCCACTACCAATTCTTAATAGGCCTTGAGATTCAGTAAGTATGGATTTTGTACTTAGTTTGCCAAGAACTCAAAAAGGTCATGATTATATATTTGTAGTGTTTGATAGGTTTTCAAAAATGTATCACTTCATTCCTTGTTCAAAAATAAGTGATGTTACTAACATAGCCAATCTATTCTTTCAAGAGATTATGAGGTTGCATGGGCTCCCAAGGAGTATTATTTCAAACAGGGACAATAAATTAGTTGGGAAATTTTGGAAGACCCTATGGAAGAATTTGGGCACACATTTTAGATTAAGCTCAACCTACCATCTACAAATTGATGGTTATACTTAGGTTTTTAATAGGAACCTTGGCAATATCTTGATGAGTTTGGTAAGTATGCAACCAAAATAGTGGGATCTTGTACTTGCACAAATTGAGTTTTCCTATAATGATTATCCTAATAATTACAAAAATGAATCCAATCCAAGTATTTTATGGAATACATCCTACGAGTGTATATGAGTTAAGATATCTAGGCAAGATGGAAGCAAAGAGTGATGATGCAGAGGGTTTTTCCAATGGAATACAAAAATTTTCATGAAGTGAAGAGGAAACTTGAATAAAGCACCATCAAGTATAAGAAAAGGGCATATAAATAAAGGAGAGAGGTTAATTTAAGTATTGGAGACCTTGTTCTTCCACACATTAGAAAGGAAATATTACCTAAGAGAGAATACAACAAGCTAAAAGTGAATAAAATTGGTCCATGCAAGGTGGTAAGGAAGTTTTCAAACAATGCATATGAGATAGAATTGTCAAAAGGGATTGGAATCTCTCCAATCTTCAATGTTTCAAATCTATATCTAGACAAAGGTGAGGAACAAACAACTGAAGGAACTAAAATAGGGTTTGATGAGGACATTCAATGGGAACAACTACCAAAGGAAGTACTAAAGGAGGTTGAGAGTATTTTGGATAAGAAAGTGGTCAAGAAAATAAGAGATAAAGAATATTACCAGTACCTGACCAAGTGAAATAACCTATCAGTTGAAGATGCAACATGGTTGATTGTAAATGACATCCTCAATCTAGGCACAAGTTTGGAAGAGTTGATGAAGAATAACAACAAGTAAAGAATGCTTCTTTTGCTCCTTAGAAGAATGATGCAGAAGTATCTTCATGCTATAAATGTGTTTTTCATGTTTCTGGTTGAGTCCTAGAGTGTCTAGATGTGCTAAGTTAGTTTTCTTTCCATTTCTTTGGATTTTAAATTTTCAAATTTGAGAATATATCTCATGAGCATGTAATAAGGCCAAATATTTATAAATGCCAAACTTGTTTATATTTCCTATAAAATGGTTTTGGATATCATATTCCATGTGATCTTAGGTTAATTATGTGAGATTTAGGTTGGTTAGAATCTTGTTTGTTTGGAAAAGTTATTAGTTCTATTTTGGGAGGTTGTTGTGTGAAAATAGGAATATATTTTGAGTAACCAAACTCAATTTTATATGAAACTAGATGGATATTTCGTGGGGAGAAGGTGCATTAAGACTTATGACAGATGAAATAAAGTGTGTGTCATTTTCAAGAATAGTTTATGTATTTTTTTGACCTTTTTCTATAGACTATATTATGTAGCCTAATAGGGTAGTGAGGTAAAGTTTGAAAATGACGGTTTAGAGGGCTATTATCCTCACTTTGAGTGATCATACCCTTAGAGGGGGAAAAAACAAGCTTAATGAAATTTATTTGAAGTCTTGACACCTTAAAATGCACTCTGTAGCTCCTTTTAGGGGTTGACTATCCCAAACTAGGGCTTTGTTGATCTCAAAATATATATAGTGGAAAATTTAAAAAAAATTAAATCCTTATTTCCTAAGATTTTATTCTTACTTCCTAAATTTTCAATGTCTAAATCAATGGGTAAGTCTACTTTCTAAACTCTACCTTATTTTAGCCCTTGTATGCCTATAATGACTAAGACAGGGTGATTTGATGATGACCTAGGGTTAGATTAAGAATGATTATTTTTTACATAATTGAGAAATTATAAATTATACATTTCATATGCTTTAAAATATTCAAATCCTCCTCAAACTCTTTGCAACCTCAAATAGGGTGCTTAGGTGACCTAATTAGGTCTGTCATAGTCACCAAAAATCTTACTCCATACAAAGTAATAATACCCAAGTTTCATGTATGTTGTATAAATCCTTAATGGGTACCTAGATCAATTCAAATTTTTGTGTTATCAGGAGTACAAGAGAAGTTATGCTTAAAAAAAGGGTCAATAGGGCTAAAAGCCCATGAGCCCATCAACTAAGCAAGTATGGCCTTATGGCATAGAATATGTATTCTGATCAATCAAAACTATCAAATTAGATGTAAATAGCTTAGATAGGTTGTATTTATAGTGATAAAGTGGTTCTAGTTTATGTATTGGTCATTATATTTGATTTCATGTTGTAAAGCAATGTTATCCCATGAATTGTGAAGACAATAATCTAGTCATGAGCCTAAAAATCTAAATAAAGTACTAAAGAAAGATTAGGAGAATTGAGAGTGTATTTAGATGGTATAAGAGTGACACCATAAATTATTCCAAAGAATATTCAAAACATTTTCATGGTTTTAAAATTATAAACTATATAATAAAGTCTACCAAAATGTCTTAACCTTACCATATTGGCCTTTCAAATATTGTTTTATTTAAATTAAAAAACCCTAAACTAAAATATATTTATTACCCTAAGTGGTCCTCTCTCTCTCTCTCTCTCTCTCTCTCTCTCTCTCTCTCTCTCTCTCTCTCTCTCTCTCTCTCTCTCTCTCTCTCTCTCTCTCTGTACCCAAATATTGATAAAACACACACACATGTGTCTAAATCCTAAACATTTTCTACTAAAAGTGGATGAAATTTTCATTAATTACATATATATGTATACCCAATTACAATACATTTCAATTCTACCCTAATTCATATGAAATCTTAAAATTATACAAAAAAATATTATATTATTGTTAGTACACTTTATTCAACCACATATATCTCGATTTAAGATTTTGTACTAGTGTTTTTAAACATGATTAATACTTAGATTTTTTAGATTTCACATAATTTTACAAATATGAATATTTCTTGGAATGTTTGTTAAAAAATAAATAATTTTCTCAATCATCAAATTATTCTGTGAATTCTTAAATTATAGTAATTTTAGTTTAATTCAGTTTAGTGTTTAGGGTAAATACTTGGGATTATATCTACCTCTCATGGACTGAAAGGAATGGGTTTTTTTATTATGCTAAATTTAATTCTTTTGAATTTTATATAAATGGGAAACTTGGTGGAGGTCTTGGGCTTCGCAAATGTAGAGATTTCATAGCCCAAATCAAGGAAAGCTTTTAGGAGAGCCATCTTTATTTGCACTAGTGTTTTTCAACATGATTAATCTTTATTTTTTATTTTTCCATCACTACTTACATGTGAGGTTTTTATACCTTATTAAGGCTATGAATTTATATTAAATGTAGTTTAATTTAGTGTATTCAATATGTGAACATTTGAAATGAGTAATTTTGGCTTAAAAAATTTACTAATAATTTAAGGTTAAATTATGTACTAGATGGCATGAATAATGTTGTAACAACAATAATCTTCACGATTTCAATTCATATGAATAAGCATTTGATTTATATGTACGAATTACATTCATACAAATATCATGTTGTCATTGAAGATGAAATTTTGGGCAGAATGAAACCATACATGTACTCTATCACCTAAAACTTTGGTCATCGTGATAAATTCATGTTTAAGTTCACTACAAGTAAGGTTATGCCAATGTGAATTATATAAAAAACAATATTCCCATTGTATAATAATATTCAATAATTAAACTGGAAAAAGTATAGGATAACATTATTTTCATAATAAACAATTTACATATCATAACATTAGACATGACTAGATAGATTAAGGTGAAGACAAACTAAGAAACATCACCTATAAATCTATTGTTAGCAATGTGTCATTTCCCCTTCTTAGGTTTAGAGAGGAATGAATATCCTTAGCCTATTGTTTTGGTTTCCCATAAGCTAAGGGAAGGAAATTAAAAAGGGGAACATGGTGTTTTATTCAAGTTGCCAAAAAAATGACTCTGTGTGGGAAATTTAATTTTAATTTAACTTTTTAAAAAGTGTACTTTCTAATTTGAGAAAGTCATCCCTTAATTAAAAATATTAAGGAGAATAACTTTTTGAATATTTGAAATTTTAATAGTATGAATAAGTGGCCAAAAAATAATATTCATAACTTATGTTTTATTATTAAAATAAAGTAAGTTTAGAGTTTTAGTATGAAAAAGTATAAAATATGGAGGAATGGATCATTTGTCTTATATATGATCATCTATTATCAATTAATTATTTTTAGATAAGCATGCTTACTTGCACGTTTAACCACTGAGGATGAAAAACCTCATTACTTTTAGATTTAGGGATGAAAACCCTCAATTCTTCTTGGTGACTTTATTTTGGGAACACAGTTGGATAGATTGAAAACATTTTAGGCATTTAGTGAATATTTAGAGTGTGCTTCAGTGGTTTGGGATTCTTTGGAGGCTATCACATCACCTAGGGCTCCCTTTTGAGGGGTAGCATAGTACATAGAGGCCTTTTGGGAGAAGTAGCCTCTATAGAGGGGTCAAATCTTAGCTATAGGACTATTTGGTTGGTGGATTTTTGTGTTTTGGCATTCCTAAAATGACTTGTAAGTTATTATAATTTTTATGCCTATAAATTATTCAAAAATTTAGATTTGATGTGATAAATGAATTGATTGAATTTCCATATTTTTATGAAGGTTTATATGAAGTTTGAGTTTTATTTTTATACCTATGCATATCTTTTCAAAATTATACAAATTTTGGTTAGGTTTTATACAAATTTCATAAATATTTTATTTGGCCCTAAATGGGATATTTAAATGGTATCAGAGCATTAGATATTTCCAACCTATGATTTAGAAGGAGAAGATAAAATGGTGGACATAATTTTTGATGAGATTAAATTTGAGAGGTTTGCCCAAGGACAATAGATATTGGCTAATATAATGGCACAACTGATCCACATAATGTAAAATTTGAATGGTGAAGGAAGTTATTCAAGTGAAAACAATAATATTTAGGTACCAAGGACCATGATTGATTATTCATCTTGGTCATTCCAGGATACTTTCCTTCCAAGAGAAGAAAGTATTTCAATGAGGTAAACTCAACCCTTTATATTTGATGACATTATTTCCATCTACACTGAATATAGATACCTTCTAGTTGAGATTTAGGAAGAACTATCACTTATCAAATTCATAGGATTAAATAAATATCAAGTTGGAATTAGACCAAGGTCTAAACTATGAGCTACATTAAGAGACTTGTAACATGCCTAGAGAAAGGAAGAAGAAACAAATTTATAAATTATAATGCTGAAGCATGAAGAAAAATTAAGGCTATAAGTAGTGGAGAAGCAACAACCCATGAAGATATGAACTGTAAAAAATAAAAGTGAAAAAAAAATTTCCAGCCCAAGAGGAAAATAATTCTTCCCTTGTGATGAGGAAAGATAAAGAAACCAAAAAAATGAGCAAAATCAAAATAATGAAGATCAAAACAAAAAGGGAATTACATGTTGAATGCAAATAGCTCAATATGGAGGAAAATGCACCATCCTTTAAAATTCCAAAATATGAGCTATTGATTGATTTTTATAATAGCATTGTGGAGGGACATGTATTGGAAGAACATATCGTGAGTCACAAAGATATAAGGTTTGGAGGTATCTCCACAATTCCTAATTTAGAAAAGGAGGGCAAACCCCTTATTAGTAACCTAAGGTATGATAGTGATGATCATATTTCATATCTATTTCTTATTATTATGTTTCTATAAAAAAATTCTCATCATGGACATTGTGTTAAAAGCATTGATAAAGGGAAGAGAGAATCAGGGTCTGAACCTCAAAGCCCTACTGAGGAGCAAAATGAATTCCACATACAAGTCAAAGTTAAACATTATTTAATAGTATAAATTTTTTAATTAACTTATAATTACTACATGTATCAACAAAGGAATGAGTAAACCAATGAATAAATTATGAATGTGAAATCACCACTCGTTTATTTTCAAAAGAGTTCAATAGAAAAGAAGTGCATAAATCACATATATGAGGCAGAAATTAATGATCCACCATCAACAATAAAAGTGGATCCTATTTTTGAAATGAAACCAAATACATTACAATTAAGTTTTTAGTATGTGACAAAGACTCAAAAAAGGTATGATTAATGGCTAAGAAGAGATAAGCAGAAATAAGTTCATAGCTATTCAATCAAAAAAACACCTAAATTAATTTAAAGAGGAAGGTTAGATCTTGAATAATAATTATGATAGTTCTAAATATGAATAAAAATCATATTTAAAAGAGGTTTATGAAAGGGAATTCTAGGAGGACATTGTTACAAGGCATGCACATGATGAAATCACCTCACCAACTACTTACATTGGTCTTCATCTTGCTATAATCTTCAAACTAGTAACTAAGGGTAAGTGATTTGATTATCTTCATGATTATAGAAATAAGGTTGAAAGTATTTATTTTTATGGAAGCTTTAGGGATGGATATGAATTTAAGGTGAAAGTTTTTATTAACCCTAATTTGATATTATTATGTCACATAGATGGTGGTGTTGAGGTTATCCCAACAATCTCTCTTCCATAAAAAGTGGATGAACCTTGTGACTGCAACTTAAGGTATGATAATTTTTTTGATTTGATGCTCCCTACTCTATATCTTCAATATAATTTTCATCATGTAAATTATTCCAAGAAGGTTTATAGTGTCAAGGATACAACTTTTAGCATAGGTAATATAAATTCCATGATTCAAATTTAACATTATGTTTGCATATGGGACCTAGGTATAATTCTAAATGATGAAGCAAATAAAAGCTTTGAATCTAATCCAACATTATTCATATTTGGAAATTACTTATAAATGGATTTTATGAGGACTCATATAAGATACAGGGTGTATTATAACAATTTTTTTAAGGATCAATAAACAGATTATTCCTTAGAGTTGAGTTCTACATTTGAAGATAAGATCATGGGTGTTGACAAAATGAAAATAGTCCCTATAGAATGCTTGATGAGGAAAGATGGTCAAAAAAATATATGTAATTTTGATAATCAATATTATATGAATAATCATACCATGGTTGGTTTGGTCTCCAACTATTTTCAATATTGACACTCTTTGAGGAATGGGGAATATGCAACTATTACAAGATGTTTTCTAGCCACTACCATTCTAATTTTTAGTAAAGGAATGTAACACTTCATTCATGCTTTGGGTTGCATGGAAAGAACTTGTATTTTAATAGAATCATGGTAATCATAATATATAGTAGGTAAGCTTAGTTATAGGCATGCATTGGATTTTTTTTTTAATAAAGCACAAAAACTTGTCAATACTTAGCATAAACATGAGGTGTGCAATGACTATTATGACATGAACTCAGGTGAGATATATTCTCATGATGATATTTGGTATACTTTGGGTTAGCTTTGCACGGTGTTTGATTTTAATAATATAAATATATTTATAGGGGCTTCTAGTCATGGGAAAGTGTATTTTTTAGTCTTGACTATGAATGCAGGAATTTTAACCCTTGATTAGCTATCCATCACTTATACATTGATCATAATGTTGATTGGTGCATGAGTTTATCATTTTTTCAACTACGAAACCATTTTTATATTTCTATATTATTGATTACTTTAGTCATGAACAATAGTTAATTTATGCATTTTGAGAGAGTTTTATTACATGATGATGTTAGTAGAAGATGTGAACTATTAGGAAAAATCAGCCCAAGATAAGATTCAAGGAGGTTTGTGGTTGTTGTGACTTGTTTAAAGCCTACATACAAGTTGTTTTATGACATGAATTAGAGGGACCAACCCACAATAACATTATGGGACCCACTAGTACTCAAGGCTATATTCATAAAGGAAGTGTTTTGGATCCTTCATCATATGAGAAGAGCATATAGGTACAAAAAAACATGGGGGTGATCACTTGGGATGGATTTTGGCCTTAAAAAAATGTATAGAATATGTTCTCAGTTTGTGGGTAGAAGGATTCATCATGGGATAGCATATAGATATGGGTGATGGATGGAATAAACTCTATGATAATTATTGGCAGAGGTTGTGCCACTTGATAGCTATAGAACTTAGATGTTATGGTCATTATAGTATGATGTATTTAGTGCATTCTAGCATGTATGATTATCTTGGGCAAATGGTTCAAGGATGGCATGTATTGGGGAGTTAAGGAGCTCGTCTCTCACATGGTTGAAGGAATATCTTTGATGAAATATTTTGGTCACACAAAATTCATGTGTTGTTTTATAGTTCATTTTTAGATTCTTTGAGGTAATAGCAAGGAAGTTTTTTTTAGAACATCGGATTAAAAATTCTAAATATGGATGTCAGGTTTGGGTATTGGTAGGAAGGTTAAATATGGAGGGATAGGAGTTGAAACAAAATTTCTTGAGGTAAATCAATTTCAAAAGGGGAGGATTGTCATGTCCCTTCTTAGGTTTAGATAGGAATGAATAACCTCAACCTATTGTTTTGGTTTCCCATAGGCTAAGGGAAGGAAGAAAAAAGGAGAACATGGTGTTTTCTTCAAGTTACCAAAAAGTAACTTTATGTAGGCAACTTCGTTCTAATTTGATTTTTAAAAAAAGGAGACTTTCTAATTTGATCAAGTTAGCCCTTAATTATAAATATTAAGGAGAATCAATTTTTAAACATTTAAATTTTCAACAATATGACTAAGTGGCCAAATATTAATGTCAAAAACTTATGTTTTAGTATTAAAATAAAGTAAGTTTGGAGTTTTAATAGGGAAAAATATAAATTAAGAAGGAAGGGATCATTTTTGTTATCCATGATCATCTATTATCATTTAATTATTTTAAGTATGTGTGCTTGCATGTTTAGCCATTGAGAATGAAAACCCTGATTAGATTTCAAATTTAGGGATATAAATCATTAATTATTCTTGGTGACTTCATTTTGGGGTCATGGTTAGAACATCAGCATTTTAGGCATATAAGGCACATTTGGAGCGTGGTGAAATAGTTTGGGAGCCTTGGGAGGCTAACATAGTAGCTAGGGGTGACTTTTGAGGGGTAAAGTAGTGCATAGAGATGTTTTGGTGGGTAGATACATCCATAGAGGGGTCAAATCTCAATTATAGGACTATTCGGTTAGTGAATTTTTGTGTTTCAACATTCCCATAATCATATGTAATTTATTCTAGTTTTTAGGCCTATAAATTAGTCAAAAATTCATATTTGATGTGAAAAATGAATTGATTGAATTTTCATATTTTTTATGAGGGTTTATATGAAGTCTAAATTTTATTTTCATTCCTAAGTAGATATTTTTATAAATCTATAATTTTTTATTAAGGTTTCTACAAATTTCAAAATTTTATAATGTGGGCCTAGAAGGGATATTTCATAGTGATGGAAACATGAGTAATGAATATCCCATAAAAATGTGAAGGTTTAACAAATACAATCCACTACTAAAAATTTGGACATTAAGGTCATGCTCCAGATTTTATAGCTTATTCCACTTTAAGAGTAACACAAATGCTCTCCATCAGCTCTTCCCCTAAAAACAATGCACATGCAAAGTGATAGTTACAAAGATTCAAAGTGGTAGGTTTGATTTAACATGGGTATGTGATCCTTGAATACAACTATAGGTTATTCAATGCAGGGTGGTGAGGTGATAATGCTTGGTTGCCCTAAACTAGGTGCATGCATAGGGTTGACTGAGTGTTATTAACTAAAATTTTAATATCCCAATTTTGGATCTTAATAATACTTTTATGATTCACATTGGCATAAGCTTGTTTATATTTAACTGAAACACAATTAATGAAATAAAATAATCCATACAAATAAATGAAAAAATGTATTTCTATGAATTGCATTCCTGCGACTGATTGTTCTTACAATATTATTCATGCTTAACAAAATAAAATAATTAATTGTAACACTAAAATACATAAATCCAAACCAAGACCAAATACTTTTTTAAAGATTCATTATTATAAGTATGGAAGTCATGGTAGTTCCCCTTTCAGAATGTAGTACTCAAGAAAATATGGAAGCTCTCTTTGCCTCATATCATTTGAGGCATTTGGGGAGAGTGTAATAATAGGATTTTTAGAGAAAATAAATGTATCAACAAATTTTTATCCAAAAGTATATTTGATGTCATCTTTGAGAACTACAACATTGAGCCTAATAACAAAGGTAAAAGCTTACTTCTATTTGAACAAATTATAGCCCTTCACTGGCAAATTGATACTTCTGATCTTGGTAAGACTGATCCTAAAGATGAGATTAGAAAAAAAACTAAATAGAACCCCCTCCTTTGGGATGTTGAAATCTTAACTTTGATGGATCTTCCAAAGATAAACTAGGCCTATCTAGAGGTGGTAGTATTCTAAGAGATCATCAAGGAAATTTTGTGGTAGCCTATGCTAGATATATGGGTGTTAATTTCCAATGATTGGGCTGATTCCCTTAATAATTTATGGGGAATTAAATTGGCACAAAAAATGGGAGTGTATTTAATCATAATAAAGGGAGATTCTTTCAATATATTGAATTGTCTATCTAGGAAAAATGCTATTAGCCGAACTATTAAGTAAGTGATAGAGGAAGTAATCTCCATTATATACTCTAGGAAATAGGTTCTAATCCAACACATTTATCATGAAGGAAACATGATAGCGGATTGGTTCAAAAATAAGGGTGTGGCCTCATTGGGTCAATCTACTTAGATGGACTCTAAAGATCTTCCTAAGGACATCATCCAAAGGATAAAAGGTGAAGGTTTGAGTAATGAGCATAACATTTGAGGAAATGGGGGACTTCCCCAAGCTATTTGAATGAGATATTGGGACCTTAGACTTACATATAATCTTAGTCCTTTATATTTATTTTTATCCCTTTTCAGTCTCTTTAAGAAGTTTCTAGATTTAACTAATTTCCTTCTAATTTTGATTTTTAAAACCAAAGGTACCAAAAAGACATCTCTGGGGTTTGTCAATGCTTCAGCCTATTAGATTTGGGAAAGACTTATTCTTCCCTATTCTAGAGGTTTTATGATCACAATGGAGTTATCAAATAGGATTGAACCCAAATTACTTAAAGAAGTTAAGAAAAATAAAAGAATTTGGGAGGCCTTAAAATTTGGGGGTTTCACAGGGTTTATGGAAAAAATTGAAGGGCATGATAGACATATTTTGACTCTCTTTGCTAATGCATAGGAATATAGAACCATTAACATTAATGGGGTCACAATTGAAATCACAGAGGAGTTGATTACTTACGTAATAGGCTTGGTAATAAAGGAAATAAAAATATTCAATTATACTAGAGATTATAAAAGAGAGAAGGTGATATTTATAGAGGAAGGGGAAACCTTAGAAACTCTGCACAATGAATTTGACTGTGAATCTCTACCTAGGACATTTGGACAAGTTGTTTTTCATATGATGTAATAAATCACACTTGAAGGTAGGTATAATGTTCTTAGATGGTCCCTAGCCATTTTTCTAGACTATTTTAGGCATGATATCCCTTTGTCTCCTCTTATTCATTCTTCACTCGTTAGAATCATCCATCTTGATATACAGAAATGGAAATTACCTAGTTATGAGACATGAAGGGGTTATTTTTTAATTCATAAGTACTTCAAGGGCATGAATCAACTCAATCCTGATATTTCTTAACATTAAAAGAAAATTGTTAAGGATAGATTTGTGGACATTAGGAATATTAGGAAGGTTTGGATCAAGTACCTTGGAAGTGTTTTCAAGAATACCAAGGTTAAATCTTCCAAAATCCTAGCTGCTAAAGTTACTAAATGTTTAGAGTTTAAATCCACTAATATTCAAGATAATATCAAAAAGAATCTAAATAGTACATCTATGACTTCTAATGTGGTTGTTAATACACTAGATAAAAAGGATAAAATAGGTCAGATAGTGGGTGACTCTATCTTAGTTGAAGAACATATGGTCAGGCCTAAAGATACTAAGCAACAAGAGGACCTAGGTGGAACTCATAAGACTTCTCAACCTAAGATTGTTGAAGATGGAAAAAGGAAGACTAAAGATCACTCTAAGGATAAAGGTAAAACTTCTCTTGATAAGCAACATTAAGATTTAAACAATAATTTTAATAATTTAGTTTATTCTTTGAAATTTAAGGAAAATTTTGATAAGATTTTTGAAGAACTAGACATTCAAAAGTCTATCATGCGATGGTTTAAGAGGGAACTAATTGACCTCAAAGGGAAGGTTATGTTTTTACAATAGGATAATGATATATTGAATCAAATGAATGTTTCCAAGGAGGATAACTAATAGATGCAGAGTCTTCAATTTAGGGTTGACATGCTAGAGAATGAGAATCAAAAGCTCAAAAACTATATCAATTTCCTAATGATTTGAAACAATTCCATGAATGAGTGGATTCAAAATGTTGAGAAACTTAGAGCTCACATGGGATATTTAATTGAGACAAAGACCACTGCTAAAGGAAAACACAAAAAAGTTCAATGTAGTGGTTGCCAAAAAGATCTAGAAAAATAAAAGTTGTTACAAATTGATTATAATCTCAAAAGGATGAAAAGTTCTAGGAGGACATCTTAGGAAATATCAACATGGATTAGGATCCTACTTCTTCTTATATTATATTTTTGATGTATCTTAACTATATCTGGGTTGTGTTTTAGCTATTTCTAGCCCTATTTTGCCTTTGTCTTTCCTATTTACCTCAAAGGTAAGGTTAAGTTTTTACAATACTAGAATGATATATTATATCAAATAAATGTTACCAAGGAGGATAACGAATAGATGTAGAGTCTTCAATTTAGGGTTGACATGCTGGAGAATGAGAATCAAAATCTCAAAAATAATATCAATTTCCTAATGAATTGCAACAATGCCATGAATGAGTGGATTCAAAATGTTGAGAACCTTAGAGCTCACATGGGAGAGTTATTTGAGACAAAGACCACTGGTAAAGGAAAAGGCAAACAAGTTCAATGTAATGGTTGCCAGAAAGATCTAGATAAAGAAAAGTTATTAAAAATTGATTATAATCTAAGGATGAAAAGTTCTAGGAGGACTTCTTAGGAAATATCAACATGGATTAGGATCCTACTTCTTCTATTGTATTTTTTATGTATCTTAATTGTATCTATTCTGTGTTTTAACTAGTTTTGGCCCTGTTTTGCCTTTGTCTTTGGTACACCTTTGGTTCTTTTTTTTTAATTAACCTAGGGTTTGGGGAACCTATTTATAAAAATCCCCCATTTAACCTTAATAAAAATAATATAAATTCACCTTATCATAGAAACATAAATAATTGTTAACAATGATAATCCACTTTTACATGTAATTTTATCTAGCAAGCATGTGATGACATGTCCACAGTGAATGCTAACTTGGATTCTTTCTTATCATAATTTCAAAGGAATAACTAAATATGATTCTCTAACCTAACTTGTCAAGTACAATATGAGGGAAATTTAAGCAAATTTATTGAACACCAATCTCCTCAATGTGACATTAATATTGGGAACTAAATAGACATTGATTTATTTGATCAAGTTGATAATTAGTGACCAAATTAAAACAAACCTTTAGTATAGTTCAAGAGAATACTTTTGGAATAAACCATGTAATGTTTTTTATATTGCACTTAAAATCATCATGTATGATTTATAAATTGAATAGAGATAACATTTTGAGGATACTCGTATAGAACAAAGAATGCATAGTAGCTAGTCCCTACCTTTATATTGTAAATAGAAATTTAGAATAGATGAAGATATAAATGAGCTAAAATATCTATCTTGATCAAATTGTATGATTATGTTTCCAAACATTATAAATATTTATTCGTAATAATTAGTTCTTACTTCATCTATTGTGAGTGTATTAGGTCAATCAATTTTTAGCGTGCTCTTTTCACAATCATTTATAGCTCAATATATGTGATTTTCAATAAACATGATATATAAATCCATTATTGTATTTTTTTACAATGCATTATGGAATACTATGAGTGGATAATTTAAATTGAATTCAAGTCAAATGCATTAGTGGAGGTCATTGTGAATAGAAGATAAAGAAATAAATGAAGTGGTGGTATATGTGCATGTAAAATATTTACACTTTGGATTGTTTTGTGGTCTTTATTACATGTAAACTTCCTAAATGTTATTATAAAAACAAAAATGTCACAATGGCATATCGATTTATTATCCACAATGAACAAATTGAGGAAGATGCTCTCAAATTTGATGGATGAGTTAATTGATTTCACTTAGATTATGTGTTGTAAATTAAAAATAACAATAACTACATGCAAATATAAAATCAAATAAAAATTAATAACCTGATAAAAATCATGGTTTATTTTTAGATTTATATATCCTTCACAAAATGCTAAGGAACTAATAAAATCATTATGCATATTTCTTGAAATATCTAAACAACCCCACCAAGGGGTTGGTAACAAAATTGAATGCAGAAAAACCTAAAAGTTGAAGATATTATTTAAATTACTTGAATGACACAAAATTATCAGATAAATGACATCAACCAAAAATAATAAATAAATACATAAAATAAAAATATATAAATAAATAAATTGTTTTCACATTAATATATTAATGTGTAGGTTTTCCTAAGGATAGTTCACTTACATCAAAATGAAATTCATCTAAATTTTGTTTTATGCGGTGTTAATATTTGGTAGAAACATTGGAATTATAAATATCATAAATTAGTTAAAAGGAATTTTATTATCCATCTTATGGCAATGGATTACAAGATGTAAAAGCATTTCACTCCCATTTTATGGAGTTCAGAAAATAATATTATTGTCATTTTACCTTTACACATCATTTTATACAACCTTTAATGTGTTTATCAATGAGAAATGCATAAGAAACATGTTTACATTGCTAAAAAAACATAGTCAAATATCACCTCTTTGTTATTATGGAAAATAAAAATAAAAAATTTATAAAGATAAAAAACACAAATAAGTTTTAATGCCTATTAGAGTATAGGACCCAATATTTATGTGCCCTAACTTTGCAATTATGTGGTATCTAAATCATACCACATTAACATTTGAAATTAACATCAATGGATAACTTAGCATGTCTACTTCTTAATTCTAATTTTTTAGCATGTGACGTGTCAATATAGTCTGAAAGTTTTGATTACCATGCAAGGGGTCATTAAAGAACCATTTGTAAGGTCAAACTAATTGGTGATCATGACATTCCAAAAAAATATATAAGTGGATGTCAAAAAAATATAAGTGGGTGCCAAAATGGGACATTAAAACTCCAATTAATAATGCTCAACACACACTATGCATGTAATCAATTTTAGGTGACAATGCATTAACACCTCACCACCCTGTAGTTAATATCTAATGAATGGCATTGAATGAGCCCATCCCCATGCTAATTCCCACCTACCACTTCTCATATTCATCCTAGTCACTTTTCATGTGTGTTGATATTGAAGGGATGAACATATGGAGGGTTAATATGAATAATTTTTAATTACCATTAGGGGATAGGACCCGGTAGTTATGTGCCCTAACTTTGCACTTATGTGGTATCTAAATCATACCACATTGAAATTTTAAATTAACATGAATGGCTAGCTTAGCATGTCTACTTCTTAATTCTAAATTTTTAGCATGTGACATGTCAATATAGTCCCAAAGTTTTAATTACCATGCTAGGGGACATTAAATATCTATTTTCTAGGTCAAACTAATTGGTGATCATGAAATTCTATAAAAATATATAAGTGGATGTCAAAAAAATATAAGTGGGTGCCAAAATGGGACATTAAAATTCCAATTAATAACGCTCAACACACATTATTCATGCAATCAATTTGAGGTGACAAAGCATTAACACCTCACCACCCTATAGTTAATATCTAATGAATAACATTGAATGAGCTCATCCCCATGCCAATTCCCACCTACCACTTTTCATATTCATCCTAGTCACTTTTCATGTGTGTTGATGTTGAAGGGAAGAACATATGGAGGGTTAATGTGAATAGTGTGATGTTGGGAAGAGTACAAGCTGACTCTAAAGTGACCC